>JZLH01S0598049.1:0-10940 GCA_001188425.1 Eucidaris tribuloides
TTTTCAGGTATCTGCCATATTTCAGACACTGCAATGATACTAAAATCATGATCTATTACAGTTGTGTAAAATAAATTAAAACGGTCAATATTTTTATTTAATGACCGAATATTAATATGAGACACACTGAATGAATTTTGAGGGATATCACGAACAAATGAATTAAAATCATCAGGGGTCAAAGAAAATGGCTGGCAAGAAGTCACATTATCTAGGTCAAATACAACCATTGAAAATCATAGAAATTGAATCTGTGGGACAATAATGTCAGATGTTAAAGAGTCACTGTATTTTAGAAATGTCAGCTTCACAAGAGATCAAAATAGCAGGGGAATCTGCAGATTTGCTGACTAAGAGTCTCCCATTGCTGACTAAGAGTCTCCCATTGCTGCTTATCCTTCATCGAGGCTAAGTCTGCTCCTAAATCTGTCAGCTTGCCCATCACGTCGGCCAGTGTATACCCCTGGGGCACATTCTCGGCTGCCACAGCGTTGCTTCCCCTCTTTCCAGGCATCATGAATGAGATCAATGTACAGCACACTATAAAATGGGTTGTACTAGAAGAATTAAGGAGGCGAGTTGGTGATATAGATGTGAAGACAGCAAAAACAAGAGTACATGGGACTATGTAAACTCTTCCTGTCCGTGATGGCAAATTAAGCAGCACAAATTACTCTTAAAAATAGGCAGAATAGACAGGTTTGATATATGTTTCTCACCATACATGCATCTCCAGGTTTCCACACAGAATATGAACTGTATAAAATCTCAAATTATAACACTTTCCACGATCAGAAAAGACAAATTTAAGAGACCAATCTGATTCCAGTTATGTCCAAGCGTTTGAAAAGTCTTTTTAAGAAACTACACATTAATCAAAATAGCCCCATCAGAATTGTTCTCAATGTGAACAGGAGAGACAGTACAAGAACTTTGTTTCAAAACTTTAACACTCAGTGCTTAGGTATTAGAGTGAAGAAACACTTATTGACATTGATTTTTAAATCAGTACATCAAATTGCACTTGAATCCCTCTGTTCTCTTCTTATATTTAAAGTTAGCCCCAACTTACTACACTACAAAATCTGGGGTTTTACACTCTTAACACTAGGCCAGTGTAGATTCTAAATGATTCTTTTGGTGTTAAATTGACACCAAAAAAATCAATGACAGGGCTTTCGTCATTTAGTTAGATGTGGACTATGCATGGCAATGCAAAAACACATGGGACTTCTTACAAAAGTTCATTTTTGGTCTGGGGGATGGATAGAGACGTGCAAGGTCTGTGCCATCTGTTTCTGATCAAAAGTCATGCTGCGTCTGGAAGTACCCTGTGTTCCATGTCACTTCCTTGAACAAAATGCACTATACCGTGCGTCCCAGAAAAAAACAGAACCCCAAAACAAAGCTTCCATTGAGAGACACTCTTGGAATCATTCTCAGTAATCCTCTGATGTGTACCGAGTTGAAAACAATTAGGAACACTTCTCCTGATGGTGTAAAGAGGCAGTGTAATGATGGTGCACAGATGAAAGCAAATCATTTTTTTTTTCTGTACATCCAAGCACTTTAGAGCTAGCACTGTTCTATGATGAGTTTGAAGTTACAAACCCTATAGGGTCCAAAACAGGTGTTCACAAGATTGGAGTGCTGTACATGTATAACACAATTCAGACCATTCACCCAAAGTTAAATGCAGCCTTTATCAAACAATCATTTGCTGGGACTTTTCACAGCTCAGATCTTCCAATATACAGTTTTGAGCCTATTTTAGAGCCTTTCGTTACAGAACTTTCAGAGTTAGAATCCAATGAAGGTATGACAGTACAACTCTCTGATGGCAATTCAGTTCAAATACATGGGACACTGATCCAAATCTGTGCAAATATCCTAAGAGCTAATAGTATGGGAGGATTTGTTGAAAGCTTTTCTGCTAACTTCCCATGTTGAACTTGCTTAATCCCAAGACATGACATGCAGTCATTCTTCCAGGATGAAAAGTGTGTAAAAAGCAATGTAGAGAACTATGAAGCTCACCTGCAATCCCTGCAACAAAATCCTAACTCTGTTTCAGAACATGGTGTGAAGGGTCCATGTATTTTAAACAGGTTGGAGTACTTTCACATTACAGAAAATTAGGCTCCGGATGTCATGCATGACATTTTGGAAGGAGTGGGGAAATATGAGGCCAAATTACTTTCACAACACTTCATATTTAAAGAAAAGTTATTCACCCTAGAACTATTGAATGAAAGAATAGCAACTTTTTCTTACGGATTTGTTGAAGAACAAACCATACCCGGAAACCATCACCAGTAAATGCAACCACTTTACAGAAACAAGACACCAATTTTAAGAATACCGCTTCTCAAATGTGGTGCTTTCTAATAAAGATACTTGCCTATTTTAGTTGGAGATCTTTTCCATTACATGTCATAACTTTTTTTGTCCAGTTTGGCGTAGATTCTGCTGCATAATGGTGCCCTTGCACAAAGCTTTGCATAGGACTCATACATGATAAAGCTCGCCATGCCGAAAACTTAGACAAAAGTAAAATTGAAAGCTATTATGAAATCAATTAATACTGATTATCACCCGTGAATGAATATGAACAAATGATGTATCAAATTAAAGCTAATTGACCACGCTATCATTTCCTGACAAAACTTATGAAAAGTCTGCCTTTGGTTTTGAGAACTTATCAATTGAAATTGAATCTCAATTCTCTGTGTTTAATTGAAGACGAACACATGGGTAAAAGCGAATTTGACACTTTTCATGGAATTTGTTGCTAATTAGTCATGCATCACTGAATATTAATGATTATTATACCAAATGAAAGAGAACTGATCATACTGTCATTTCCTGCTAACATCTACGTAATGCCAACTTTAGGTTAGGGATATTTTTTAGATTGAATCTCGGTTTCCTTTTTTTTTATTTGCACTATATAGTATTGAATACCCATAAATTGCAATTCTTATGTGTGCTTGTACCCTTTTCCTCCTCATTCCAGATTGAAAATCAAAATGGCCAGTGAACTCATCAAATTTTGTGTAACTTATGAACATCGGACACTTATAACAGTAACTTCAATTGGATTAGGGATTGTTAACAACCTCAGAGAAAAATATTTCCCCCAAATTCGGACTAAATGCAGAGGAAATGGTGTTATAGATTACACTGGACAACTATGAAAATTTAATTGACATTGATGAGAATGATGCGGAAGATGTAGAACTGCTAGCACAAGGAGGGAATATCTTCTTGGACAATCCACAGAAAACTGCTGGTGCTTCAGATGATACGGGTTCTAACTGCCAAGACGTGGCTTCCAGCATGACAGAAAATGAACCTTCTGACAGCGTGAAAGAAAATGAGTCTTCGAAGGTATGAATTTCCTAATCCATGTACATTGTGTGACCTGCCATTAAATAAACAAAATGTTGCCAACAGTGGCATCATTAAAATAAATTTCCAAAACAATTGTGGATATTATTTGGATAATTAAGTTTTAAAATGGGATAGCTACTTCTTACAAGTTTATAAACCTTGTCTGGAATTATGCTAAGTGTTAAAAAACTGTGTCAGTATTTTTTTTTTTTAATCTTATATATTAATTGCAAGTCAAATTGAGACTGGGTCCTGTCTTGATTTTGTATCAGTATTATTTCTTTTTCTTCTCAATTCATTAGTGGCTTCAGCTGGTCAAGAAGAATGGCTTCTTTCACTGTAAACAAATCACTTTTTTCACAATACATTTGTGACAGAATGTACCGATGAGAGCGAATCCTTTGATCCTTCCATTACATAGAGCACTGTCAGGAAGATGTTATCATCACAATCGATTTTAGAAACCAATGTAGACCTTGAATATGTTGTTCATGAGTTACAAAAATACATAAGAACAAGATAAGGCATATATTCAAAGGTTACTCTCCAAATGGAAAGACTGTGTTTTTCATGTAAAATTAGGGTCGCAAAAAAGAAACTTGAACATAAACTGAATAATGAAAGAAAAAAAGGAAAATGTGTGAATCAGAGATTGAAGAAAACAAAAGGTAATCAAAACTTCCAAAAAAATGTGGAAAGATGACGCCAGTCTCAAGCTTTGCTTATGACGCCAGCCCCTCTGCACAATCTAAATCTTGTTTGTTTCTTTGTCTTGTATCAATGTACTAATGCAATGATCAATCAAATTTGTAAGTTATTGTCGGTTTCATGTAATGTAATTACTGTAATACACCTATCCCTCTATGATGTACATTATTGTTCTGATGTTTTATGCAGAGAAAAATGAATATTCAAATATTCAAAAAATATACAAAATGTTACATGAAAAGTGACCTCAGAGAAACATGGCAACATTTCCTTGCTGGAGTTCTAACGTGCGAAGTCGCAGATCTGCGACAAGTATTACACGTAAATTCCATAGAAGGGTTAAATCCTCCGGCACGTTTAAGAGTTTAAAAATTGAATGTATCACTTTTTACATTGTGTGACAAGTTTGGAAACAAAGTAGATCTGAAATTTGAACACAGACAACACCACAACGAAAACTCTCCATGGATAAGGCACTGTTGGTGAAAGACAAATTACGTATTTCAAATTACGTATTTCAGGAACTTGAATTTTTTGAAATGCCTAAATAACCTTCCCAGTTTGAAAAGAGTGAAAAGATGGTCCAAGGAAATTGACAAGAGGTTTCCTGTTTACACATAATGTATTGATATGGTGGGGCACGGGAGCCTTTGCCTGTAAAACTACAAGTTCTTGTCGATCAAATATCTCCTTCATATGGTAATGAACCAGTTCCTGGTCAAATTGGGGGGGGGGTCCCTTTCTACCTACAAAAAGGTGCTGAATGAGATAAATTACAAGATTCACAAGCCCAAGAGAGAATTGTGTTGTTTATGTCATAATTTCCACACAAAGTTGCATGGTGCTGCAAAAGATGATTTGCATGATACATATTCAACCCATCATGCCAAACTAGACAAAGTGTGTGCAATAAAAGGAAATGGCAAAGAGTTTGCACGGCAATCTATGGCAAAGCATTGTGCAGCTGCCTTTAACCTTCAGCAGGTTTTATACTTGACAAAGTATAACCACTTGGAAATTTTCTACAAGAGGCACTTGGCATGCTATAACCTGACAGTATACAATCCTGGGACAAAGGCTGGCGTTTGCTATTTCTCCAATGAGACTCTGACCAAGATTTGGATCCCTAAAATTGCTTTCTTTCTCCTTGATTTCCTTAGGGATGTTGACAGCCAAGGAGTGCAAAGTGTTGACCTCTTTAGTGATGGCTGTGGAGGTCAGAATAAGAACTCCATACTTCAGATGTTAGTTTTTCTCAATGTAAAATTAATGTACTAATATAATTTGGTATAAATGGAATTGGACCTGAAGGAGTAATAGTAGATTATTAATTCAGGGCGAATCCACATTTTTTTAGGACAGTCTCAGTCTGATTAATGCTACTTAAAGAATTAAAAGAATGTATTAAGTCAATTTAAATCCAAGGTATAGTTTTGATAGTTTTGGTAAATGGTAAAAAAATGAAATTCTTGCAATTATGTTTATTTTTTAGATACACCCATAAGATCTATCAATGCCCTGGAAATTGCTTGATCTCAATCCCTCCCATTTTTTAATAGAAATTACTCGAAATGTAACATATCGGAGGTGGGGGACCCCAACATTTCCCATAGGTAATGTGCATACCGCTAGATGCTCTCCTTCAATTTAACTATCATAAATTGTCACTATAAACATTTTTCAGTTGGTTTGATGTTGTTTTCTGATGTCTGGGGTGACACAGGAATACATTGTGAAAGATTGAGAAAAAAAAATTGTGTGATCAACCAAAACTATACTTGGGCTTAACTTCAACCCTTCCAGGCAAACAGCCTCTTTCAACAAGATGAGCTGATAGGGATGATCCCGTGACATTTGGAACAAGTCATTATTAATGTACACATATTTCTGTATGTCAACATGTAAAGCATCCAAGAAATCATTCAAGCTGGTCATTGGGGTCATGACCAGGCTACCTTTTCCTCCTGTCATCTCCCATGAGCAGATGTCACAAAGAATGCAATCACACATTTATCAGAATACATTACAGACAATGTGAGGCATGATTACAGTAGCGGAGATTTCATGTCACAAGTGGGAATCGAAAATTCCAAAGGCGAAATAATTATAATACCCTGGCACATGGGGAAAATGCTTTGAGGATACATAGGCCCATATATTTTATTGTTAAAAAGTGGAAAATCTCACTTTGAAACCTCCCTCCCCCCACATTAATAAAGTTTAATAACCTATTTTCATCATATTTATCCTTTGAATAGGTTCACAGACAACAAAATCTTTCATAAATGCTAACAAAGTAGAAAATATATTAACTTTTTTTAAATCGAGGGGGGAAGAATTACCCCCCCCCCCCCGGATCACCACCAATGCATGACTACCATTCTTTGCATAGCATGGGCACCGGGCAGACCCCAGATTTTGTATGTGGTGGTTTTATATGCTTTCTGGACATACATGTGCCTCCACAAAAACGGGGGAGGGGCTGTTTCTCCACCACTCCAAATCTGCCATGAGATAGCTTACAACCATTCAATCAATCATTCAATATCTTCTCCTTAGCAAAGGTCACAATTCCCTATACTATTAAAGGTCAGTGACATGACTGGGGAAATAAAAAATGCCTCACGAATCAAACTGGCTTAAAGATATACCAATCTATACACTAGCTGGAGTGTATCTCTGGCTGGAAGGATTTGTTTTGAATTTGTTTACTTAAGGAGAATCAAACACGAACAAACCAGTACATTATTTCTCTTGTGCCCTGAGAGAAATCAATCCCATAGAAAGCTGCACAACAAATTTGTCTGTCACAAGGCATATTGATGGACGTTATTTTAATGTGAGTCAACTTTTGACTGCAAAATGTTCACAGTAGAATCCTTGCTTCATTTATTTGATAGAATTGTTCCTACCGCAAGCTGACAATGACACCCAATCATGCCACTTACCTTTAATATCAAGCTCTATTTATTGTGATTTCACAAGATCTTCATGGACTGTACATGTATTTAAAATGAATGCAACAAGGCAGGCCAAAAGTATATTTTGCTGCTGAATTCACAGCACACAGATTAGTGTATTATACGATAAAGAAATCAACTAAAAAAATCCCACTTTTAACTGACATACCTGCAAGATGCAGATGACACATTTCATGTTCTCAAAGGAAAGTTCTTAAAACAAAGATTGTTTAAAGTGCAAAAAAATAATTTATTTAGCTGGTAAAGTATTGAATAAAGATGGCAGATGTTATCAAAAGTTGACACATTAACACAGACGCAGCGTGACACTCCAATTTGCCTATCATTATCGCCCCGTTTATTTTGAATTTCCAACGAACTTCTACGGAGGTCCGCACAGGAGGTCAGATAGAGTCAAAACCTTTACCTTCTCCTTGCATCATTTTGCCAGCGATTTGTGAACTGAAACTTCCCAGGCTATCTAAGTTTGCTGTCAATGCAAAAATTATGAATTTTGATGACCTAGAACTTGAGATATAAACATGTTTTCAAATACAACTCTACGAAAATAAGCATGCTATTTTTGTTTGACATGCACATCGCACCATACATTCTTGCTGATTTTATGCGAATGAAGTGCGTTTGCGTATGATCGAATCCACAATAAATGCACTGCTACACAGCGCCTGAACAGTATGTTTCAGGGCAGAAGAACAATGACATATTTAAGACATTATTCTACCATGAAAATTGATTTTTAGTGATAAGACATCATTTTCATGCAGAGTACACTGTGAAATGGCCATGCATGATTCGATTGAAGAAGGATAATTTCACCGCAAGGTGTCAAGTTTGTAACTCGACTGAGACTTTCGCATTGCCCATGGGGGAGCTAAAGATATCCAAGCCCACATCAGAAGACAAGAACACATGGAAATGGCTGAAAGTGCAGGGAATAGTCATGGCATTGCACAGTGTTTTTGTCAACACAGAACCGATTACTCTGTAATCAGAGCAGAGACTCTGATGGCTAATTTTCATACTGAACATAACATTCCAATGGTTACCTCTGATCACTGGAGTGAGCTAGTCAAAAAATTGTTTACTTGCAGAAAATTGCTACTAATTAGTCTGCAAAAGGACAAAAAGAACATTGATTGCTATGCTTGTCGCGTGTGGTTTTAAGGTTCGTACTGACAAATTCCTTCTTTTTTTTGGGGGGGGGGGAGATTCTTTTTTCTTTTTTTTTTGTCCATTGATGATTCCTTTTGGGGGTAGTTGCACACGGGTTGGCAGCTCTGATTATAGCTCTGGAATTAGATTGGAATTTGAAAAAAAAGCTTGAAAATTGAACAGGGAAATTAACAGATAATTGACAGTGATTGTTTTGACATATTTGACTCTTTATGACATAATTCATCATATGACAGTCCAATGAATTCCCACTTTTTTCAAAGAAGATGAATAACATTGGTTATGAAATTTATATGGAGCTATGAACCAGAAAAGGTTGTTGGATCACATATACACAAGAAAGCACGAATAGTGGAATAACAGGGTTGAGTTTTTGATCGAAATAGCAATGTGATAATTCCAAAACAACATAAGTAACATTGCAGAAGATAATGGTATTGGATTGAGCACTTACGAGGTACTGTATCAACCGTTTACTGACCTGTAATTACTAGTGTACTACTAGTACTACTAGTAAAATAAAACAAAAGATATAACACACATTATATTAAAACATCCTAGAAGCATTTCAACTTATGAGAGTACATACTACATGGAAATACAAAATATACTTGTCGCAGGGAAAAATTAATTTTAAATATTCAGGGGATACTTTTGGAGCCATTGGCTAAATTTACAATTCACATTATGTCTATGGGAATTTTTGGGAGCTCTTTTGACATTTTCGAGGGCTCTTTTTATCATTACAGGGGCAAATCGCCCTGAGTCCCCGTGTATTTTGAGCACTGATACTTGGGCAGTGAATAATGAACTTAGACTCATAAAACCCTTTTTGAAGTATTTGATTTATCAAAAATTATTACTAGACACGGACTGGTATTATAGTGACATTGTTTACATTGACAAATAACCTCTATTTCAGAAGACTGGTAAGACAGCACAATTGTTGAAATACAAAACCCTAGTTTTATCGACAGAGTCCCAATTACTTATCATTGTGGCTTGCATATGGACTGTGCATTCGTATCCAAGACACATCAGTTAAATATAATTTAGAATTTTGTTCATTTTTACATCACACACTTACATATTAATAACTAATAACTATAAATATAACTTGTATTTTCAACTTCTGATTGGTACCCAGTTTTTCCAAATTTTTTGTACATCACTCACAAAGAGGTGCTGGAAGCATTTTGTTTTCAATTGTCTCCCCATTGTCCGTCCATACAGAAAACCAATTGCTTAAAGGTACATATAAATGACATGATTGGTGGTAGTCCTCAACTTGAGGTAAAACTATTCTAGAATCTAGTAAACTATGCAAGGATTCTACTGTAAAAATTTTGTAGTCAAAAGTTGACTCATTGTAAAATAACTTCCATCAGCATGCCTTGTCAGAGGCAAATCTGTTGTGTAGCTTTATATGGGATTTAATTCTCTCAGGCCTCGAGAGAAACAAACTGCTAGTATGTTACGATTGATTCTCATCAAGTAAGCAAACTCAAGCATATCCTTTCAGCCAGGAGATCCACTCCAGCTGGTGTATCTTTGGTATATCTTTCAACCAGTTTGGTTCTGAAAGCATTTTTCATTTCTCCTAATCATGTCACTGCCCTCTAAAGGAGAGTGACATGAATGGGAGAAGTCTCAAGAAATGTCTTAAGAACCAAATTAATTGAAACACATACCAGTACACTGGCTAAATTGTAATATTCAGGTTGGAAGGATTTGTGTTGAATGTGTTCAATTTGAGGAAAAACAAACATTAATTTACCAGTATTAAATTAATCTCCAGCCCTGATAGAAATTAATATAGGTTTTCCCGGTCATTTTCACACGTTTTGCATTCCATTTGTTAGCCACATCATTCAGTTTCAAGTGAAATAGAATGAACCGTGATACAAATCATTCGTTTTATTCAAATTGACATTCGATGTCATTATAAAGCATTCGGTTTCTCAAAGACTGTAGTCCAATTATAAGCCATACAATGTGCTTTCATTTTCACGTGTTTAAAAATGTGGGTTAGTTCACGCATTCATATCAGGAATGTGCAACCGTGTTATGAAATGCACATATTTATTTTCAAGTCACGTAATGATACGTATACTTCCTGGCTATGAATATCTACTGGCATAGCGTACACACACACACACACACACACACACACACACACACACTATATATCTACACATACGTGTATATATATATATATATACAGATAGATAGATAGATAGATAGATAGATAGATAGATAGATAGATAGATAGATAGAGATGTATAGATAGATACATAAAACTAGGATGAGTATATATATATATACATATATATATTTATATATAATACAGTATATAACCAAAAGGTATTATGTATGCCTATATATATATATGTGTGTGTGTGTGTGTGTGTGTGTGTGCGTGTGCGTGTGCGTGTGCGTGTGCGTGTGCGTGTGCGTGTGCGTGTGCGTGTGCGTGTGCGTGTGCGTGTGCGTGTGCGTGTGTGTGTGTGTGTGACAGAGAGAGAGAAAAAAATGATTCAAAATAGAAAAACAAAACAAAGACATCAACAAAGTAAATGGGGACAAGGTCTTTAAATAGAATTTCTAAAGCAATAAACAGACTACACGTAAATGAAAAAGAAACTGTAAAATCGAGCGCAGATAACCTCTTGACCTATCGATTTG
>JZLH01S0598054.1:0-17511 GCA_001188425.1 Eucidaris tribuloides
AAAAAAAAAATTCTGGCCAAAGCGATGGAAAATTTGGGCAAACTCTGCATAAAAATCAATAAGAAAAATTGGGCAAGTTTATAAAAAAATATTCAAATTTTTAATTTTCAAATAAAAATATGACTGCATTCAAACCTCCTTTTTAAGATAGCTTCATAATTATTGTGAGGGAACAAAATAGCTATTGTCAGGGAAAACAATAATGATTGCAAGGAATATAATATCCCGGATTTTTTCCTCAAGTCACCTCACTAGCTCTGTAAATAAATAGCATGGATTTGTCTCAACTCAATTCGATGCAAAAATGCACGAATCCCAGTAATATAAAGATGAAACTCACCATCAGCTTGCTGCAGCTCACCAACATTGCCGAAATTATCCTCAGCAAACTTCTCCTCGGCCTGCTCTGTATTGAGAGACAAGAGCGTTAACCCTTTTAATACCAAATTTAGAATACCAGATGTAACGCCTCTGTAGTTGTGATGCTATGGGTCCGAAAGGGTTAAGCCCTATTATATGCTGCAAAGCGTACAAATAATGATAATACACCATTGCATTTGAAACAATCAATGAAAAGGGCACGCACATATTTCCATGTATATTTCAATATTTCTCTTTTGTCAAAATGCCATGCATTCACTTCATATTTGTAACATATAGAACACCGTAAATCTGAGAATAAAAATGTGAATACTGGGAATATATCCTGAAATTTTGTAAATTAAATTATTAACATTAGACACTGATGCTATATCAGCAAATCATAGAAGTAATATAAGTGCTCAATCTTGACCCCAATTTATTATCAATATGTATTTATATAGATAGATTGATTAGATAGATAGATAGATAGATAGATAGATAGATAGATAGATAGATAGATAGATAGATAGATAGATACATGGATAGACAGATACATACATACATACATACATACATACATACATACATACATATTACATACATGCATACACACATACATATACATACATACATACATACATACAATGATACATACATACATACATACATACATATTTGTACCTTTTTCTTTCTCAATTGCTCGCTAATGATGACACAATATTAACGAATCTAACTCTACATTCTAAAAGAAAAATACCTGGTTTCTTGCACGAGCTCGTCCACAGTCATCAAATTAATCAAAATTACTGTAATTAAAGTGACTAGAATTGTATAGTCAATTGACCAGAAATCTATCAAAAACTGGCAAGGGTCTAATGAAAAAAAGGAAAAATGGCTATACGAATTGTCAAATAAGTGACTAGGTATTTTACAGTGTATAGTGATGAATACAACTATTTACCGAATTCTTCCTTGCTAGATGGCCATGCCAGAATGATCACAACAAGACCGAGAAACAACAGCACACCAAGAATCTTCATCTTGTATGGAGTATATCTATAATGAAGTTACAGTACAACGCATATTTATCCAAAAAATAACATAATATTATTTCCTAAACTTATATATGACTATTCCACGGTGAATTTTTTTTTCTCAAACGGGACTAAATCCCTTGCGTTCCAGAGGATTAACGTAAAATGACGTTCAAGAATCATCAGAAATCTCGAAGTTATCATAAGTGGAACCATTACTCTGCCTGAAGTAAAAACGTACAGTATCTGTTCAACATTCCGAAAAAAGTATTAAAGATAAATTACATTATTGCGGTAGTCCTCAACTTGGGGTAAAACTAATCTACAATCAAGTAAACAATGCAAAAAATCTACTGTAAAAATTTTGTAGTCAAAAGTTGACTCATTTTAAAAGAACTTCAAACAGTATTTCCTGTGACAGACCAAATTTATTGCGTTGCTTTCTATGGGATTAATTTCTCTCGGGGCACGAGAGAAATTTAGTACCGATATGTTTATGCTTGATTCTCCTCACAAATCTTCCGGCCACGAGACGATACACTCCGAGACTTGTGTATACACAGGTATATTTTTCAATCAGGCTGGTTCTAGAGCATTTTTATTTCTCACAGAAAATTCATAGTACAGTTGGGTATGACTTACCAGTGATGTTTTTTCAAGGCAGGTGACAGATCAAGTAAAAATTGTTGTATGAAAAGAACTGACAGAGTTCACGAGATTTTATTCTCTTGTACGAGTCATTACACTTGGCTAAGCTGGACAAGCAATGACCTTGAGTTGTCATTTTTGTTATTGCGTCACCATATTTTGTTAATGATTAACTACCTTCTGTTAGTAAGGGTTCAATAGTGAGGAAGGTTAACCCCTTAGGAACGATAAGCCTGAACAGAAGCCTAGTACATCGCACACTCAAAGACGACTGGTTCCACATAAGCCCAGATATAACCTTTTCACTAAAACCGCTAAAACTAAGGTTAGATTGCCGTGCAACAAGTGGGTCTATCCCATTAAAGAAAGATGTAGCCGTCAACTAACAGAAATATATTGACATGAGTATTGTGAGAATTATGGTACAGGGTGATTAAAAAAAAACCTAAATAAGGGGTACTGTGTGACGCTTACCGTCAGTAAGGCCCTTATTGGAAAATTTCTATTAATTTCACGTCTTTGCTATTTTCCCATAGAACAAGATCGCCGAAACATATACAGGGGAGAAGCTTATTGATTCAAAAGTGCATGAATTAATACGGCGTGATTAACACGCGTCGGGCGGCATGCATTGGTCACGTCAGGTCAGCTCAAGGCCAGGGAATGTGCGATCTGATTGGTTGGGAAAAACTGACAGTTACCCCAAAATCTTTCTTAACTTACATTACATCCTGTTAGTTGCCGGCGACATCATCCTTTAAGTACACATTTTGCCCACCATAGAGGAAAAAAAAGTCTCTGGGTGTGAGATGTACTGGGTCTTCTGTACAAGTCCCTCGTCTGGTAAGGGGTTTACGACGAACAAAGAACTAAAGAAAAGTGCACTTACAGGGACTTACAGGGAACTCTCATTTTGATATTATTGTTGAAGGATTTAAATGACACGAGATGAAAGTGATTATTAACGCTAAACACTTCAAAGTATCCGGGATAGGTAACGTTATACTAGTAGCATGTGGTATGGTACTGCACTATGTGAAGTTCAAGGGCGCCAACTTAAAATCTATATTCCATACATATGGCAACATACATAATGTATTATTGTCCACGAGATTTACCAAGATACCGACAAAATTGATTTTTTTAAATGACGCCACACATGACGTCATAGATGGGTAAATACATTGACATGATATCAATATCGAAATTTTACTATTGTATCAAGAAAGACTTATACCTGTAATGTAAAAAACAGGACCTTTAAAAAATTGTAGTCACGATTCAAAAAGATGTACAGTAAGTATGTACAATGCTGTAATTGAGTAGTGATACTTGCGAGGGAGCGAAGCCACCGAGCGGGGGAGGGTGTCGGAGCCCTCCCGCGGTAGGAACTTTTTGAAAACACGCATAAATAGATGTTTCTAGGTATGGTAAATACATCTTTTAAAAGAGTAATTTCATCACAGTTTTATCACATTTTAACTACAGTAGTAGTTAGGATTTCCAATAGATTTACAGAGAGTATGTGGAAAATTGGTTTGCCATGCTTGCGAGGGAGCGAAGTGACTGAGCGGGAGTAGGGTGTTGGAGAGGGGATCCCCTCCACCTGTCACAGTTCACAGTAGAAACTTTTTGAAAATACCCATAGAAATACGTTTTTCTAAGCACGGTCAATACATATTTTTAAGGGTCATACTTTAGCAAGGGGTTATAGCCAGGATTTTAAAAAGATGTACAGATGTTTTAGCACGTTTCGCATGTCAAACGGTTCTTGCAGAAGTGTGTTTACGCGGATGACTGTAAGCTTCAAATATTGAGAATCACAGTGGGCTCAACGATAAATTTAACCAATCCATTATACTTATGCGTACAATAGGCCTTACATGCAGTTTCACCAAACCTTGTACCAATTGGATAAAATTCACATGGATTCGTATATCTTCTATCAATATTTAAGTATTTGCTATATCTGTATATACCATATTGCATTTTATTTATGATTTTTTATTGCAAAACAATAGTTTTGCCCAAAAATTCTAAGGGGGACTTGAACTTTTTTTGCGGGGGGACTGGAGCTCGAAAAAAGTCACCCCCTCCTCCTCCTCCTCGAACTGTGCCACCTTTTCTTTTCATTTGTCATCAAAATTTCGACTTTTAAGTTCTGTTATTTGTAACTGCTGAATGTCTCTACATTAGTCTTTGATATCATTATGTATCATCATCTGAAAACGATATAGATAGATAGATAGATAGATAGATAGATAGATAGATAGATAGATAGATAGATAGATAGATAGATAGATAAATAGATAAATAGATAGACATAGATATAGATATAGATATAGATATAGATATTGGGGAATTTAAAACAAAAATGCAGGAACAGACAAAGGTACACACACAATACACACACACGCAAACAAACGCACACACACATACACACACACACATACACACACACACACACATACACACACACACACACACACACACACACACACACACATACACACACACACACACACACACACACACACACACACACACACACACACACACACACACACACACACACACACACACACACACACACACACACATTCCGCTCATAGTATACATATTGGCCACCCAAGGCGAAAAAACTGTGGACTTTATAGACAGGTGGATGCTATAGACAGGTCCTTTAACACATGATTTGTCTGCAGGGGATCATTTTTGTGAGAGATGTCCGTTTAGACAGGTTTGACGGTATTAGCACGTCTTATTTGTGAAATGTTTACCGTTTTAGTACAATCTTTCAAGTTTCTGCCATCAGAAATGCTACCAGCAACTTATCACCACACCGATTTATTATATATTTCTACCCAGATGGTATTTACGAATAGCGTCATAGTCAAGTATGACAAATTAACTTTATTTCTTTATCTTATCAGTATATAAAAATATCCGGTAACTTGGTACTTCATAAGTGTGATTTTTCACCCTTGAAGGTCTGTTTATTTTATATATTCACTTTACTTCAAACTCAAGCTAGGCATCTTAGTGTTTGTTAATAATCTGTATAAGTAAAAAGGGAAAAAAGTGCAAGCAATATATCAGTTTAATACAATCACTGCCGGATTTTGAAACACACACAATTGTACACACACACACACACACACACACACACACACACACACACACACACACACACACACACACACACACACACACACTACACACACACACACACACACACACACACACACACACACACACACACACACACACACACACACACACACACACATCATAAACCATGAGATGTGATATTATTTAACAGTAACGGAACAAGAACAACAAAGTAAAAACATGGATTTCGGGAGGTAGTACTATTTCAGACTTACAGCAAGCAGGTCTTGACGTTTTATTTGAGTTCGATAGAAACGCTACGAATATTAATATTAACAATTAATATTAACACCATTACTATTACTGGATTGTTATTTATTATCTATTTTTCTATATATTTCGTCTTAAACCAGAAACTGAGCATAAAAGCAAATTACGACCAGCTAGACTTAACCAAAGGTATCCATACTTGTTTTCCTTTCTAATACGTCGTTCTACCACTACTTCATCTACCCAGTGTAAAACACACCGTCACTTTACAAGTTATAATTAACCACCCATTTACGTTCACGACTTATTCTTGTTTGTGTTACAAGAGGTTAAGTTGTTTGTAAAACTTTGACTACAAATACTTGTGTTACATCACATGTAGTTTATGAACGTTCAGATGATGAAGACAGAGAATAACGGACTGAATTTTGAAGAAAAATGATGACGTCATCTCAAGTCATATCGATGGCGTTACGTCACTCTCGTCCTGCATGTAGAAAGAATAGTTGTATAGATATTTATACTCTTTGCTGATATAGCTACAATAACAAGAAACACACACATATGCCACACATATTATACATATGCCTATATTCACTGCATTTCTTTAAATTGTCATTACAAAGCCGAAGTAATTCTGGTCAATCAGACACATTTTTCACGAATCAGATTTCAGAATTCAGATTTTGTATTTTATTGTCCAGTGAAATGGAAAATCATTTTGTTTACATGGATATAACATATAAATATAACAATATGACAATTAATAATACAAATATAGGCCTACACATTATTCTTATGATACAAAGTACATTATACAAAGTACATACACAGCATTGAACACTGTGAACGTGGGGTTATGCCTGCTTCACCAGATTTTTTATTTCATTGAATTGCTAAGTCATTTCTGGAACCATACTTTTTTATGAATTAGCATAAATCATTTTTATAAATGAAAATAGAAATACCCTGAACCTTAAAGTGTCAGCTCACAAAAAAAGATAAGTTAAAAATAGTCATATTACATGGAGTAAGAGGAATGGCTCTTTTGTAGATTATTTTTCTCTCTATACAAAATTAAAAAAAATAATTTTATTTATAAAGAAAACTGATAAGTAAGCACAGATCCGCGATGTCATTATGTTACTGGTAGCACTTCTTGTGGTATTGGCACTTGAACAAAAGTTGTTTTTAATAATGAATATGAAACATGTCGTATACAGGACAATAAATAATATCTAGTTATCTTTGACGAAAATGAAATTACTGGTAATACTTGACACATGTATCTGTAGTAAAAAAAAATAAAAATAAAAAAAACATTTATACAAGTACTTGATTCCCTCTTCAACTTCAACTCTTTTGTATTTTCAGATGTTAACAACTCTAATATCCGACATCATTTTCTTCATTTTGATTCATTCTATCCGTAACATAAAGTGTAGTGAAATAACTTATTCACTTGGCGCGAAAAGGATATAAGACAGAATTAGAATACAATTGGAATGACAAATGACTATTTTTATTAGGTCAGATAATGGAGATAATCTTTCTTGAAAACGTATGTTTGGAATAAGTCACAAGCTGTTAGAATTTACACTGATTACAAAAAAAAAAATATTTTTCTTATCTTTGTTTTCAAAAGTAAAACATATGTACAATCTGGGTTAGGTCTGAGCTATACAGACTTCAAACGTAGGCTGAAATTTGAAAGATGCACTGGCGAAAATCGAGGGGAGATGGGGGATATAATATTATTGAACCTGAAATATTGATTTATCAATCCAAATGTGTCATTTCTTCGATTTTTTTCTTGAATATATCATTTCTTTGTTCAACTGGGGAACAAAGAACCTGACTGATTATACCCCTAATCTTCTCGTGACAAAAATACATCCTAGTTGCTATTAATTATCAAGTATAAACTTCTTTTAAGTATCAACAACACAATGCATGCTACCAGTAACCGGTATCCTGAATACATTATAGTACATGTAGTTACTATTAGCACTTGGTTTAAAGGCTGTGTGTGAGTGGGGTTTTTAATTTGCACACCAAACCGTTTTTGCTCAGATTCGATTCAAGAAACTACATAAAATATACATTGTTAGTGCAGGTTACAATCATATCCCAGTGATCCGACAAGCCAAGTCAACAACAAATACAGGGGCGAAATTTAAAAAATGTAAAATCCCCGTTAGTTTAATCACTTTGAAAATAATAGGGGACACCCCTCTGCCCAGCTCCCCGCTGTGACGCCACCACCCCTAGATGTCACCCAAAGGAAATATACTGTTAAGTCAGGTGGCCGCTATACACAGGTTGGCAGCCATTTTGATTTTCAAACACGTCTTCATGAATACGTCTGTGTGGGTGTACAGTATACTGTATTCACGTTCATTCTTTTCTTGTGTTACGTATTCATCTTAGATATAGTTATTTCCTGGTTTTATGGAATTGTTACCCTACAATGTACATGTTGATGTATATAGGTACAGACTGGATCCAGGTAAACAAACAACACTTTTTGCAAACAATTTTCTCCGTAAGGGTAAATCTTTACTATCTAAAACACAAGTACAAAACATTTTAAGTTGAGAATCTGAATATTTAACCCATTGAAGACTAAATACGTGAGATCTTGGACTGGGGTCTATGGAAAATGCGTGTTAGGCTATATCAAAATCATACGGGTTAATTTCGATTGTGATGCACATCTCTTTGGACAGTTCGGAAATCAAACAACATAATGACCATGTGCAGTGGTATGCGGAAACGATAAGGTAAAATGGCGACGAGACCCTAGTTAAATAAACAAGACCTCGTATAGCAGAACAAAAGCTGCGAACGGTGAAATGCATGCGACTATAAGCACCAAATTTTGTTCTATTTGGTAACGAGTTCTTTTGCGAGTTCTTCTCAGTAAAAAAGGGTTAAAACAACGTAGTACAGTACCATATCTGTATGCAGTCGTAGACTTAAAGTTTTCATATCCAACTTGACCGCTCCATCACTACAAAGCTCGCTCTGCGGAACACATCGTGATGATTGATGGGATGGATGGATGTTCGTCTTGATCAGGAAAGAAAAGTCTTTAGCAGCTTTTCTAAAGATAAATCGGCTGTAAACGAAGAAAGTGATGATAATGGCGAACGCAGGCACTTGTTTGTGTCAAACTGTGTTCTATGTTCTCGCACTGAGCAGTGTTTGTTGTATTGGTTCCGATTTGGTTGCAAAGATGGATGCTAACTACGGAAGGACATCGTAAGTAAAGTAACTTTATATGTTTTTCTTTGGTAATAATTTATATACGTAGTAGTGCCAAAGTCTTAGGTAATTGGCTAGTATGGGGGGGCAGGTAAAATTTTCCCGAAGGGTTTCGCCACTCATAAGATTTTACCCTGGCGCCGCCCTGCTATAACTGCTTATGTTACTTTTTGTTCCGAAAAATTTCAAAGATTAAAAATCAAACAAATCCGGTTAAGGGTTGTTTCACAATCAGGGTACATCAAATAGTCTCACAGGGGGTCAAAAATCAAGTTTCTTTTTTTCCTTCAATTTTTTTTTATTTTGTGTAGCAAATAGGTTATATATAAAAATTGTAAAATTTGGAGGCGTCAGGTCCCGTAATTTTTTTTTCAGCCTTGGCATGTTATCAATAAAGGTGATGTGGATTTATAAAGTTTTGTGTACTGAATCATAAAGAGGGGGATACAGCAGTCCTGGTTTATTTACAGATAGACATACATGTAGTAAGTGTGCTTTTGTATGTCAAATATTTGTACCTTGAAATAAGTTTTAGTCAGAATATATGATGTCAAAAAAATGAGTCAGAAAGGTTGGGTTTTTTTTCGGAGAGGGCACTTTTTGACGAAATTCCAACTAGCGACTTTGTAATGTTTACCAACTGAAACTTCAGGACTATATGGACAAAGTGAATGTTACACGTTTGAAGGATATAGATGACTTGCACAAAATGCTGTCCTTGGGGATCCCTAGGTATGCCATATTTACGTCAAATTCGGAGAGGACAATTTTGACAGACTTTCCTTCCAGATTTTGACGCAGTGTCATAATTTATTAACATGTCACCATCTCACATGGGTTTGGAATTTGAATAAGCTAGACTCAATTTTTACTTTACAGGTCTCTCTGATCTGTAATTGTCACTGGTGTCATTAATGATAATGTTCATAAATTCATAAAGATCAGATGAGACTGTGAAATTGTTCAAAATTGACACAAACATACACAATTTGTACCTAAGTTGTCCATTTCAAACAGTTTCTTCGCTGTTGTAGACAGACTGTGCAGTGGCCAATTGCAGAGTATGAAAGTTTACAACAACAAGTGAATTCATTTTTAGAGTGAAATCATATAATGGTTTTTGGCAATATGTACCCTGATTGTGAAACAACGCTGGAATTACAATCTTCAAATATTTGAAACACATGTTATCGAGATTTATGAAACGGCCATCTACGATACCATTTTCTCTGAACGGCGTAATTATCTCTCAATTTCACCTTACTACATCACTTACCATAAATCAGTGAATTAACATGTACCTCATTTGGATGTTTCGGGAAATATATAACGTTAAAAGTTAACGTGGCACCTCTGACAAGCTGAAATAATATGGGAATGCCCGAATAATTATTCATTTTTTGGTATAAACGTATGTGATGATCGAATTAGACAGACGCGTTAAACTAAGGACGAGTTTGATTACCATACATGGATATGCGATTATGCTAATAAATCTATTTCAAGTTATTTTGAAGGGCGCACTTACCACAATTTCTCCCTCAGTTATTCCCAGTTTAGGTTTTACTTTTTTGTTATTCTTCCTCTTTTCTTTACTTTTTTCCTCACGATTTGGGGCGGGGGCAAGTGCCCCTCTTCCCCCCCCCCCCCCACATTTACGCCACTGCCTCTGGCATTATAGGCAGATTACGTTATGATAATATATCGATTTTGTTAATCATTCATGGAATGAAATAATGAGTTTTGACATATATGGTTTATTGTTGGTTCGCTTTCATATTTTATTATTATTTATTTATTTATTTATTTATTTATTTATTTATTTATTTATTTATTTATTTATTTATTCATTTATTTATTTATTTATTTATGTATCTATTTATTTATTTATTTATTTATTTATTTATTTATTTATTTATTTATTTATTTATTTATTTATTTATTTATGTGTTTTTGTATCTTTTCTAGGTTATCCTCACTTCCGGGAACTATCGCACAGTCTGATATGCAGCTGCAAGGGTGCCATTGTAACTGTACTTCAAATGAGAACATGAATGACAATTTAATCAATATAGGTAAGAAGAGAAGATACTTTATACATGTATTTATGATTATCTTGACAGTTGCTACGAACTTGTATCAATTTTTTTTAATGACGCATGATGATAAACTTAGCACAACTATCGTGAAGTGGAGTTAAATCATTCCTATAAAATGTTTACTGAATTCAAACTTTTACCAACTACAGCTTTTTACATGTTTAAAAAAAAACGCGAAATTTGGGGAGGGAACTTGAGAGAAAGTAAAACAACAGAGCATTTTTTTAGTTTTTGGTTAAAAGGTGATTAAAAGGGTCGCCTTTTATCGCAAAATTACTGAAAATCGGGTACATTTTAACATAAACAATTATAGCCCAATAACGCTTAGACGTTTCACATACCACTACCACACACTCTGCGAACGCTGCGCTTAAAATCACCTAAATCTAAAAATGACATTTCTGACGAGCGACTTTTCCCCGCCCCCTCTCAATGAGTTGAGTTTGGGCGTGCTGGGTGCAATTTCAGCTTTTACCCCATGCACACTTTACCCTATAGATAGATACGCCAGTGGGGATGGGGTTCACGAATCAAACCGTATCACGGATAAGGAAACAACAATATTTGCACTGATGAAGTGACTTGCGTCACATGCAAAGTGGACAGCAAATATGTCTGATAACATCACTCAGAAGAAAAGAAAACTACTTCCTGCAACGAGTGAAGACGCGATTTCCTTAATATCCTATGTCGCCTACGACGAAAAGACGTGCAATGACGTATTACTTGTTGAGACACTGTACTTGCAAGTCGTATGTAGTGTCATGTTACACGATTTTATAATGACAGCTGTTGAGTATAATTTTAACTTTACCCCTCTCCCCAAAAAGCAAGATTTGATGTAGAATAAACAACTTACTGATCCAGTCCGTTTGTTGCATGGTCACGCAGCAAGGGACTTTTACATAAATTCCCATATCTTTATAAGATGATAAGATGTGTTTGGTATAGTTAAGAATTTCAGAACGGTGTTGGAACGATCAATTCATATCAATAACTCAAATTCTTTCTTTGTTTTATTTGATATTTATTCTTATTTTTTGTAAAATAATATTTTTTATAATCAGACCAAATAAAACAAAATAAGATAGTTGCGCGAAAAAAAAATCGACTGAAAGTTTAAAGGTGTTACAAACACTGACTACTGCGACTTTCAGCTCTGAATTTATTTCGCAGTATTTATAGTGTATTTCATTTATTTCTAAATAACATTACAGGTTTCCTCCCCTGCGAGTCTACAGACTGTATCTCGTGTTCTCCAACCATGTTTGATGTGTGTTTAGCGGTATTTGTGGATACAAACGGAGTTGAACAGTACGGGTTGTTTGTATGTATCACGACCTCACCGGCCAACACTCTCTGCCTTATGGACTTTGAGCTACCCAATTTTACTTGCTTCAAAGCGTGAGTACACATGGAAGATAATTATAGATTGATGGACTTTTATGCAATTAATGAAGGGATAGATGAAGGAATGAACGAATGAATGATTAATTGAATGAATTAATGAACGAACGAACGAATAGATGAATGAATGAATGAATGACTAAGTGAATGAATGAACAATTGAATGAATGAATGAATGAATGACTAACTGAATGAATGAACAATTGAATGGCTGAATGAATGAATGAACAAATGAATGAATGAATGAATAAAAGAATAAATCAATAAATATTTGAATGAATGAATGAACAAATGAATGAATGAATGAATAAAAGAATAAATCAATAAATATTTGAATGAATGAATGAATGAATGAATGAATGAATGAATGAATGAGTGAATGAGTGAATGAATTGGTGAATGGGTGAATAAATGAAAATACAATATTTTTATTCACTTATTGAAATATGTTTTCTACTGGCAACAAAATTGAAATTGAAAGTTACATACATACAAATAATATTATGATTTCCGGAGGCAATTAGATGAGCTTCATGAGTTTCTGTCAAAATACAAGTTAGATTTTGTGAATTGGAGCATGAGCCTTGATATACATGTATATATGTTTATATGTTTTTATTTCACCCATGGTATAAATACAAAATATCCTTCTTTTTTCATTTTAGGGGAGCCAAACACATCGAGTGTGAGCACGAGTTGGAAGATGGAGAATGCCGATTTAAAGTGCCAACCAGTAGGTCACTTTATACGAACAGAATAATTTTACATGCACTACAAACGTTGTGGTGTTAAATTTAACAAGACGCGTGTGGCTCGATATAAATATCAGATATAAGTTGTAAACTGTAACATTGTGATTCACGGCAAGTTATTCTTCCGGTTTTTAAAGGTAGGGAATCTCATTTGCAACCCTCCCATAACACAGCAAAACATTATTCATATCATTAGGCCATTTATAAAGGACTTGCCTATGATCAGAAATCACCTAGATGTTGAAAATGAGCTTAAAAACAATAGTTGTGTAGTGTAAGTTCTATAGGCACACGGTTTCAAATTTTGATCGCTGCCTATTGCAGTACTCAGACGGTTGACCTACTTCTGTGCTGGAATGTGTCAGGCACAAACGGAATGAAAGATCATCTTCGTAAACTTAGCTCTCAGTGGCACACTGTCCATTGAGGTAAAAAGATACCTTAATGCACTTTACAAAAAATAAAACTAGTACATGTACTACTTGTACGGTATACTTTTTGTCACTAGAGACCAAAAAATCGAAGTCTAACGTTTACTATACCGGTATAATTCCACTAAAACTGCGTTTCTGGCTCCTACACTTTGCTAAAGGATTTTTAAATAGCATTTTCTTCTATATACCAGTGTATTTGCACAATGTTAAATTTTAAGCGTGCAAGAGAGACACCGACCTTTAAAAATCACCTATAGGGTGTTGAAATTCAACTTCATGTCTGGTATCTGTATTGGCGACACCCTTGGTGTTAAATCCAAAACCTGGATTTTTACAGTTCGGACCCTGTAGATACGATTGATTATGCCCACCCCTGCTTTAAAAATATTAGTAGCACTGGTTATAGTTAATAATATTGAAAATAGGGATATAAATCATTTGCCTACCATGCTGAACTTTTGTCATAATACGAAAGGTCATAATCAAGTGTAGAACATTTTTCATGCCATGATGGCGAGAAGGCGATTGTTCGAAAGAAATCGCCCAAGTGCCCATGTTTAAGACGAGAAGAGGAGAGGCGAATTGTCAAAACTCGTCGAGGTCCTTTGTGTATACATCAAGGCGAGAAGGTGACATGTTCTTGGCAATAGCCTGGGTGTCTTTTTGCAAGTTTTAACAAATCACCTTCTCGTTCCAAATAAGGCGCTTTTACGAGTTTTAATATATCACCTTCTCACTATTTTGTGCTAAAGAAGGCGCCTTGGCGAGTTTAATATAATGTACGTCGAGTTGTCGCTACACATGTGAGCTTCAGAAGACTGGAGAATAATTGCTTTATAATTTCTTCTTTCATGTATTCACATAATGAAAATAAGTATGAAAAAAATAATCTTAATCATTAAGTAGTTGTTGTACACAATCTTCAATCATGAATATCGCAAACCAGTATGTGTATTATTTTCTTGTTGTGATTAACATAGGTATTTGTATTATTCACTGGTCTTTTTTGCTTTTTAACAAAATATTATAACATTAATAATAATAATAATAATAATAATAATAATAATAATAATAATAAATATAATAATAATAATAATAATAATAATAATAATAAATAATAATAATTTAAAATATTATTATTATTATTATTATTATTATTATCATTATTATTATTATTATTATTATTATTATTAATGTAATTATTATTCAAGAATGAATCATTATAAAAATAATGAATACATAACTAAATTAATCAATAAAATGACCTGATAACAGGTATTTGAATTTATACATAGTTTCCTTTTCATTTCACCAAGAAAAAGTAGAGGAGGGATGTTACCCCCTGGCCCTCACTTGTCCGGATACTACACGGGTTTGCTGCGAGGAGCGGGAAGAATGTGAATGTTTAGCTGACGTTACGGAACCGGATTCTGGACAGTGTCGACAGCAATCCCCGTCCGCCGGTTTATCTGGTCCATGCGACTGTGATCCGTCCAGTCCCGATGGGCCAGTGTGTGGCAGATGCAAACAGTGTCCCCTGTCCTCTGGGTAAACTGTCTTTTTGTTTCTTATAACCTTATAACCATTTTGTTTTAAAACCAAGCCTGTTACAATATCGCAAAGACTGTCTGTGGAAACAAGAAAAAGAGAATAGAAAATCAGGGTAAACCTTGTCCGTAGTCTATACGATGAGTATAAGCAAATAGGTTTGATATTATTAATAATTTAGATTCAGATTTCTAATACAACATTCAAAATTTACGGTAATAACAAATTACAATTCATATTTTTTACATATACGTAAATATCATTATACATACAAAAATTATCACAGAAAGTTATACCCAATAAAAACAAACATTACAGGAGAAGACTGAACTTCACAGAAACTTAAAAAACAAGTATAAACAACTTCGATTTATAGTTTTGGTCGAAAATAGTTATTTTCGATCGATCTTTCACAAAGTATTATATTGTCACCCAGACATAAAAACAACTTTAAATGGTTTAGAGTTACACATTGTTATTTTTTTTAAATTATTGGAGAGTAAGCCGTGAACATATTTCCTATGGAAAACGGGGCCCTGGCCATTTTACTTAAAAAACAAGTATAAACAACTTCGATTTATAGTTTTGGTCGAAAATAGTTATTTTCTATCGATCTTTCACAAAGTATTATATTGTCACCCAGACATAAAAACAACTTTAAATGGTTTAGAGTTACACATTGTTATTTTTTTTTAATTATTGGAGAGTAAGCCGTGAACATATTTCCTATGGAAAACGGGGTCCTGGCCATTTTATCTTTATCAATTTCTCAAAAATTGAAATTATCACTGTAATTGTAAAAATTTAGTAGTAGATAATGGCAGGACGTGTGATTTTCTGGGCGATCTATCAAAATACACAGCAGGAGAAAACTTCATTTTCACATTTTATCAAAAATATACTTGGGCTTTAATGTTAGTTAATATAAGAACTACATCCCTTAATCCGTGAGTTAATGAGCAATAAATAATAAACCTATTTGGCATTGAGATAGATTTTCGAGCTTATCATGTTTCCATATATAAAAATAACTCGGTAGTGCAAGACTGGTACCCAACGTGAGAGTACTCAAGATACATTATTACTGTCGCCTTTGTACGACGATCCTTTGGCTTGCCGTACAAAGTCGACGTCGATAGGCCTGACCCTTTTCATATCTTAAGGACACTTTGATAACATTGTAGAAGCCCCATTCGAAAAAAAAAATGTGAAACTTTGCTCTCTCTGACATATTTTAGAATGTTTGAATGGACATATAAACACCCTAGAACACAAAACATTTGAGAGCTATGCTGTCATTATAGCAAAATATGTACGGATAAAAATCGGCACATGAATTATTGTCAAAACAAAATTCAATTAAGAACACAGCAGTTTATGGAAAACTGGAATGGTCGCTCAATAATTTTCACTTTTTAAAAACAGGAATGATCGTTTTCAACTGCAATTTTTTCATGGCTTCATTTTCAGACCTACTCAGAGACACCAATAACATGGGAAATCATGTAGCTCAGATTTTTCAAACTGGAATCACACAACATTTTGAATTGTTTTATTTCAGTATCTTCCGTACCATTTAGACAAATGAAAAACATCGCATTACAATAACAACTTATTACGATAGTATATTCATTTGTTTACAAATTATTGTTTATGTGAGATACAGATGGAAAATACCGGAGGCCAAATACATGTAGATGCTGAAACTTTACCTCGCCACTTGGTCTACGACCAATTAAAGGTTAACCTGGATTAAAGAGATTAGGACTGAGATTATGGATTAGGGATTAGGATTAGGGTTAGGGATTGAGATTAAGATTAGGGTTTTAGATTGGGAATTTGCTTTTGGTTTGGTAATGATATCAGGAGTTTGCAGCGTGTATAAGACAAAATGTAGTAGACCAAAATGGCTGCCGACCATGTGCCCATAGACCTCTGAAACGAGTGGAAATGACATTCTTGCACAAATTTTAATTATTTAAATGCATTGTTCATTTGCTCTTAATATAGTAACGGAGATGAAAGTGGCGACTCATCGGAACTTACAGATTCTTATTCGAGCGAAGGTAAATAAATCGTCTGTAAACTTCACCATTTCTCACTTATCCGTGCTCCCCATTAAATTGGTATGGCCTGCCTGGTGGTAAAGCAATCTAAGAAAATGGCCGTTTGTCTATGTTTTGTTTGTTTTTGTGTTTGTTATGACATTTTTCTCGCTTTCGTTGTAATAATGTAAGTCATAAAAATGTGTATTGTTATTATGTATATGTTCGTTATAGATGATTGCCGTGATTGTATTAGAGTGAATTCTACCTTTCATCTGACCTAGTTATTTACATAAACGCCTTAAGTACCGAATAACAAACAGTTTCGTAAGAACAAATCACAAGAAATTACCACCGAGTGATTAGTGAATATATTCAATGTTTGACAAAAAGTTCAAGGACGTGAAGTTTGGTTTATGGCGAGACAGCGTGGATGGAGGGGAGTCACTCTTAAAGTTACAAAGTAGTTATTGTATTTGTGTGTGTGTGTGTGTGTGTGTGTGTGTGTGTGTGTTGTGTGTGTGTGTGTGTGT
>JZLH01S0598055.1:0-11983 GCA_001188425.1 Eucidaris tribuloides
TACTTGCGACCTGGCTGCGGAGGCCCTTGTCGTACGATTCATTTGATCGCAGGTAGTCGTAACTGCTAGTGTGACCAAGGCCTAAATCATCACGTTTTGGTTTTCCGTGATTAACGAGCGTGCTCAAACCATCATGACTGGTCGCGGATTATAGTGCTGTCACCTCTACGCCTGGGCGTAGGTGGTTTAGAAAGGTACTTTAGAGAACCCAAAATTTGGACAGAATCAGGTAAAGAATAAATTTAAAAAAAATAATAATTTCAAAATCGTACGTACTGATCGACGGTATATAACGGCATATCAACAAACAGTTTTATGTATTCAAAACAATGACCCCACCAAGTATTCATTTGACGTTACGTTTTGTTTCTGAAGTCATGAAGTCTGAATTTCATTACATACAGTACAAAAAAAGTGGACAAATTAACTTTTCAAGAAAACAGTTGAATATCAGGGAATGAAAGTGACTTCCTTTCTTAATGTTTTGAATATAGGATCAATCTAATAATCCTGCATGATTTCCTTATAGTCATACCATGACATAATGACGTGCAACTGAAATTCACTTGAAAATAATTTAAAATACTCTCAATATTTACTCTTCTTCTGAATTCACATAGGCCTTCAAGCGGTTATTAAAACGAATTGGCTCTAAGAATACACTCTTTTATACAGACGGCTAGACACTCTACCCTACATTCATATAGAGAAGAAAACGATGAAATGATAACGAAGCAGATCACTTTATAGTTTCTTTCAAGGTTTCAACCCAGTTCTCCCCTTCCCGTGATTGGCATACGTTTCATTTCCGCGCCCTTCTCAGCTAGTTCCCACAGATCACTCCAATGGTTCGTCGCTCCGAGCCACGGGTAACATCGACCGCCACCAAAACCGTAAAACATTCATTGATCGTACTTTTTGGAAGAGAACTTGAAGTATTTCAAGACGAATTCTATCAGCGGTATACCTCTTTGGAAAACCACAATCGTCACAATTCCGATTGACCCCATTTCCCCACAGCACGAACTTTTCAACTGTCATGAGAGGTTGTATTATGTATGATTATGTGTCTTGTGGGAAAATGCGATTCAGAAATCCGAAAAAGGGGTCACTCTATTGGCGCCAAATATGCAAGGATAAAGGGGTTAAGGGTAGTTATTACTTTGAAATCCATGGCTGGAGCTATATTTGATCATACGACTGAAACAGTGGTCATATATCAATGCCCCACCGTTGACCAAAATCAAGGAATGAACATAAAAATGTCAAACGTATATATAGTTTTTCGAATTAATTTTCGTCGAAAGAAATTGTGTCTTTATTTATAATGATGACAATGGTAACGATGATGATGAATGAGATGAATATAACAATGATAATTTTATGGTAATCATAATGATGACGACAATGAATGATGATAATTATGATGGTATAGAGATAACGATGATAGATAGATAGATAGATAGATAGATAGATAGATAGATAGATAGATAGATAGATAGATAGATAGATAGATAGATAGATAGAAATGGATTTATTGAATATCAAAAACAGTAAAACATCGCAGCCAAATGACTGAATTGCGTAGAACTTAAATGAAAAACAAACAATAGATATTGACATACATGTATGATAATTAACAAGTAAGATATGCCATTTAAAGAGTATCTATAATGATAATCAATGTATACTTTAAGAATAGACTTTTTAAATTGTTTTCGATAATGACTTGTTTGAGTACTTCGACAAAGAATTGTATTATGGTTCAATGTTTACTTACAATTTATAACAATTTGGCAATAAACTATTTCAATTCGACAAAGAAAGCATAACTTAATTTTATAAATATATTGCACTCTACATTTCTTAGTCATCAAATATAAAGTAAACATTAAATGTACTGAAGAAGAATAAGATTCAGTTGTACTATATAATTCAAAGTAGGATACTGGCAAATAAGTCATAACCCGGTAACGGAAAAGTAAAACAATTTTATAGTCATATTGGTAAGTGTAATAGAATTAATGATGATTTAGATGAAAATAAGGAGAAAATTAAAAATTCGTTGTAATGGTTATGATGATGATGACACTGACGACGATGACGACGACGATTGCGATATGTCGTAGAGGCGATACATACATCATGAATATACCACTGAACGTTACCTTAATCATGTATGAACAGGTAGTTCGAATGGCCGCCCAAACTGACTAAATATTTCTGGTTTCACACTCCTCACTACCGAAAATTCCGTCCTGTTACTATCATAATCTGGGAACTTATGTGGTGCAATGTATTTTTTATTCCATTTGCTTGTTACCTCTGTGATTAAATAATGTGTTTGAAAGACTTTAAAAATGTAATTTTCAGGATAGTCTAAGATTTTAAGTCCATATTACTTTTGTTCTACCCTTTATCGTGGGAAACTCACCCCCTATGAAACTGACTTTTCATTCGATCTTTGACGTCGTGTCTCAGCATAAATCTTCCTATGAATCTATGCAGAGCGGCATATTTACAGTTTTTAGCGAATGCATCAATAATCTATGTTGTTCAATGCTGGCATTTCGCCGTGGTCATGTCAGATTCAACAGGCACGAGATGCGTTTTTAATGAGGCGAGACGTCATCGAACGCACGCTTACATCAATTTATAACGCGGCGCCCCAGTTTGAATGCACGGGAGGTACGCCTTACGACAAATGAACGCTTCTCCTTGAAGATGTGGTTTTCGACATCTCTTCCAAGCTATAGCTCCTTCGCTTCATTTCCTTTCTTAAATACTTCTCCGAGTTTAAACTTCTGTAAGCCGTGATGACCATTGGTGAATGGTAATTTGTTTAAAGGATAGGGAGAACCCCGTAAGATGCGACTGAAGTTTGAAGAGTCCATGTATGCCAGTGCTGAAATACATGCGGCACAACGTACGGCAAATTTCACAGGAATCAAAGTATACTGGTCCTGAACCACCCTTGACTCAACAGAGTTGAGCAGTTATAATAAATAGTTACTAAAACCCTCATGCCTAGAAATTCCTACACTATATGTATATCACTACATTCACATATTGAGTGCGGTGTCTTGGCTTAGTGGATATGGGTGTGGGTTCTGCTTAAAGAGATCCCTGGTTCGAGTTCCGTCGCAAAGACTGTGTCCTCGTGTAAAGCATTAATTCGCTCTTATTTGATCCGTCATTTTACTTCCCTCATCTCGAGAGGACGAAAACTTCCACGTATCAAAATTGGTCCACAGTTCGGTATTGGAAGCCGCACGGGGATTGTTACCAAGGAAGCGACAATGATGCACATTGTTCTGTGCATACTTGATTGTTCGATACGGGTAATTCGTGTGCACGGAGCGTATTTCCATTCCAAATCAGATTGTAATTATGCCAACAACTTTGTTTCTTGGCCACATCAGTTTAAAAAATAACTAAATTTGGCCCACGTGTGCCAAAATATTGTTTGCTTCACACTCCGTGATGAAGTAGCCACTTTATTAAGAATTTGACCGAGATTCATATTCCATATGATTAAAGCTGACGGGACCTAAGAGGTAAAATACTTCTCAAGAAGTGTGTCTACGTCACTATATTTAACAATTTGCCTCGAATAAAAAAGACTTGAAAGACCTGTTCCAGGAATAAACGGGTGTGATGTTTATCAATAGATTTCTAATGATGTACTTCTTATCATCCGCACGATCCGACAAAAACACACCCACCCAACAACGGCTTGTCCTCAAAACGAGATCATCTCCCAATACAAGCTAATTGTGTCTATAACCAGGCCTATTTTAAAAGCAAGATTGCAGGCACTTGTCTACTTAGTCGTTTTGAATAGTTTCCAATAAAACAAGTTCTGATAATCTAGGAAGTGAAACTTAATATGGTACAATTTGAGGGCAATGTGACCATTAGGCCTAACCCGTTTCTTGGCGCCGTTTCCTTGAGGATTTATTTGTTGTTGGATAGTGTTTTTTCGGTTGTTTTGACTGGTTGACACTTACCCTCCTGCCCCCGTTCTTTTCAGGATGTCCGCAGTGATTAAAAGAGTTAAAACAGGAGTGTGAGGCATGAATGAAAAGATACAAGAAATAATAGTAAGATTTAAATTTTAACCTGATTAAAATATGGGGAGAAAAGAAGAACTGCTAAGAATAGACTAAATGAAATATCACGCTGCTTAAAATATTCAAGGGTTAAACTGCTGTAAAACCTAAAAGGCGTGATTAAATTAGTATTATTGTGTGTGGTAGTTGATGTGTGTGGTGTGTGTGTGTGTGTGTGTGTTGTGTGTGTGTGTGTGTGTGTGTGTGTGTGTGTGTGTGTGTGTGTGTGTTGTGTGTGGTGTGTGTGTGTGTGTGTGTGTTGTCGTGTGTGTGTCATGTGTGATGTGTGTGTGTGTGTGTGTGTGTGTGTGTGTGTGTGTGTGTGTGTGTGTGTGTGTGTGTGTGTGTGTGTGTGTGTGTTGTGTGTGGTGTGCGTGTGGTTTGCTTGTTTGTCGCATACATACGGACATACAATATCATAGTTTGTACGCGGTAAAAACAGTTGATTCGAGCGGTTATGATAATAGTGCTGAAATGCAAAAATGTATAGTACCCCAGATGCACAGTGCTAAAGTTCACACTCTTCAGTCCACTACACTTTCCTGCATTACCGCTTTCGTACATTATTTAACGTGCTGTGAATAAGGCAATGGCATATCCTCGAATCTATTTTGATTCATGCGAACGAACTTTTCAAGTATCGAATTTCTAGGGTAGTCTCCCGGAGAGGAGTAGGGAGAAGAAGGATCAAAGATGGTCAAAGACGAGCCCTGAATGTTGATAATGTAAGGCCTGACTTGACTTACAGATCAGCATGACATTCTGAGACAATCCTAGTAGATTCTTGCATAAGAAGTCAGAGAATAAGCGTGGGCAAAGTTTGCTTTTGCTTTGCTTACTTTGGTATACTTTTGTGTTTCGATGGAAAACGTAGCGGTTAACAGATTAAACAACGTTAAATAAGCGTTACAGTAATTCTTTAACGGTCATTTAATTGACGTTTGTTGATAGAATCAATGCGAAATTCGATTGTAATATTAAGTAATTTGTAGTAAATGTATATAATATTATCGTTACTTGTCAAAGGAATGACTCAAGACATCATTCTCTCCGAACAAATAAAACAAATTCAGATCTACACTAAGAGAACGGTCACATGTTTGTAACACTGACATTACATTCAATATGCACGCTATGAGAATGGATTTTTTTTTTACCTTAAGTTACCTTCGAATGCAACCTCTTGGAAATAATGTTGCTTTAAAAAAAACTTTCGTTTTTTAGGGGTAATTATCCCATCTTTTAGTATAAACATTTTAATGCCCTTTAGTATAATTATAAAGAGATGCCGGATCTACCCAAGGCACTTTAAGTGTACAATGTGTTCTTGTAGAAAACAAACACACACACACACACACACACACACACACACACACACACACACACACACACACACACACACACACACACACACACACACACACACACACACATAATCGAATACTCTACTTCAGGTTTGATATAATAAAAAGAAGTATACGACACTCATCTATGCAGTCCAAGACAGCATTACAACAATTTCCGCTGAAACATCTGTTTGATCCTTCACATTGCAAGCAGTAAGCAAGCAGTAATGCATCCATTTACACTCATTTCTCGTTGACCTTTCTTTGTTTATTTTTACTCAAAAACTTCACGAATTCCGTGCGTGTGTCAACTTACGATGTAACAAATACCACCCACCATTTGATGAGGTAACAAAATAAGTGTTTTCATCTACTCCAAACTTTTCAGAAATACTATATATACAAAACAAGCTTGATCACGTTTATTTAATATATAAAGGTTACATTTCGTAATTTACCCGGCACGGTGTATTAAAAAAGATCTTGACCTGTAAATAGATTTTTAGGTGAATGGGCCAAAAGCTTTCAAGCTATGCACTTGCCAATCTCCTTAAGCCTAATCAAATGCAAGGAAAGCCATTTATTTTAAATTCAAACTTTCGAATGAATAACACTGGGGGAATATTCCTCGGAGTGGAGGTGAAAAACAGTGAAAGACTTAAACAACTCAATCTTTACTCATTACATTACCGAAGAGAAAGGGGGAACATGATCCAGGTTTTAAAATACTTCATGGAATTGATAGACTTGATCCAGAAAACTTCTTTGTGAAATCACACTACCAGAGGCAGAGAACCAGAGACCATCCATTGAAGTTACTACTCACTGCCGATTGAATGTCCGGAGTAACTTTTTCAGCAAACGGGTCGTCCAGTCTTGGAACAGTCTGCCTACGTCTTTAGTAACTGCTACCAGCATCAATTCATTTAAACACAATTCAGATATTTTCTGGTCAAACAAACACTTTGTAGTAGCATAATCTGAAATTCACGCATAAGCCAGTTTATAGACTTTTAACATGTACCAAGCGAGAAGACCGGGAAATCTACAGGACATCTTATACTCCCGTACTGATGATGATGATGATGGTGGTGATGATGATGATGATGATGATGATGATGATGATGATGATGATGATGATGATGATGATGATAATGATGCATATTTTTGCAAGATTAATGCGAGTCCAATGAAGAGGGGGATTCTGATGGGAAACTTTCAATAAATACCTTCATTTCAGTGGAAATATCAACGAGTTCAGTTCCAAACGATTTTTTTTTCGTACATTAGTTTTTTTTTCTTTTCAAGTTTACCAATATAGGAGTAAGGAAACTTGAAATTCGTTTATTCATGCAGGCTGATCACGTTGACTAGTTACCCTTCGTAAAGACTGGCAATTGTTTTGTCGTCAGTATCAGTTCTTATTGGAAAAACTCCTAACCTTCTCCTAGAGAGCCCCCAAGAGGCCCCTTCCTTCGAGTGACCCCCCTCTATTGGCCTCGAAAGGTGACCTGTATACCGAACCGCATCAACCTGTTGGAAACAACGCGGAAATGGGGACCCATTTCATTATCTGTCCACTATAGGAATCCATCTCGACCTCTTCTACGTTGTTGACCTTCAAAACGAAAGTCCATTCTCATGAAATTACCGTCTAGATAGAATTCACAAATTGGGAAGGAAAACAAACAAAAGTGATGTCGCTGCTGAACAACGGACATAGCTACCGTATATTGTTAAATTATGCTATAATAAGGTAATATATTAATGTGATATTTACTCAAACTTTCCAGATTACGTAGAGGCAAAATCGAGGCACTTTTAAAAGAATGTTCCGTGATATCAGTACATTTCTCTCTTCCGTAAAAGCGATTGTATTTGCTTCTTTTTATAATCACCGTAAAAACATTCTGAGCTTTGTGTCTACTCTAGATAAAGGTATAACTCTTCATCATTTGGTGTTTATTTCAGTAATTATTTTTACCTTCTGTGACCATGGTCTACGAAATAATCATACAGAAGAAGTACCATTTAACATATCTGAGCCATATTAAAGGCAAGGTTCACCCTGACATTAAGTTGGTTATAGTAAAAGCAGAACAATGAGAGAAACATATTAATGAAAGTTTGGCGAAAATCCACCAAAGAATAACAGAGATATGAGGTTTCAAAGTTTTAAATTTGTGACGTCACATGCGAGCAGCTCCCCCTAGGTCATGTAATATAAATTCCATAAATTGCCATTTCTTAATGGTTCATGATAATTGAATTGACTTTTTTCATAGAAGCATGTGTGAAATAATGTTTCTGATAATACATTGAATGCACAGGTAAAATCGTTTTCAAATTTCTGAGAAAACGGGAATTTTATGGAATTTATATCTCATAACATATGGGGAACTGCTCGCATGTGACGTCACAAATTTAGAACTTTGAAACCGTATAACTCTCTTATTCATTGGTGGATTTTCGCCAAACTTTCATTGATATGTTTCTCTAATTTTTCTGCTTTTATTAAAACCAACTTGATGTCAGGGTGAACCTTGCCTTTAAAGACTGATAAATTGCCTTCAAGTACAAAAGAAAGAAGATTAAATAAATTATTACTCCTTATAAATAACGCACAATCGTCTTCTGACGTCTTTACATAAGGACAGGTGAATGATCGGACAGTAGTCAGTTCTTGAATAAATCTATAAATGTTTTAGAATTTGCCAAGTCAAAGGGTGATACGAGAGGTAAGCCATGGAAAGCAGTTCTCTCGGGACGTTGAACAGGGGCTTCTTATGGCGTCGAACTATGGCACTGAGGTGTGAGGGTAGATCGTTGCAAAAGGGAGAGGGAGAATTTGATGGGCACACAAAAGGAGTCTATTAACAATAGATGAAATGCATACTTAAAATACGGGGCCAGTTTACAGATCATGACGTAGTTACTTTTGTTTTGCTCTCACATTCTGTAAACTGCAATGTGAGTTTATGTTGTGAACTGTTGTGAAGACGATTATATTTTGCATGTCACGAAGTCTTGTCATTTTAAACGAAAATCACCCTGTAGTAGTAGTATAGTAGTAGTAGTAGTAGTAGTAGTAGTAGTAGTAGTAGTAGTAGTAGTAGTAGTAGTGGTAGTAGTAGTAGTGGTAGCAGTAGTAGTAGTAGTGATTGCGGTGGCAGTAGCAGCAGTAATGGCAGTATTGCAGTTATAGTAGTAGTCGAAGTAGGCTATATAGGAGTGGAAGTCATAGTATAGCTGCGGAAGAAGAATAGCGGAGGTGGGGAGGAGGAACAGAAGAAACAGGGGAGAAGTAGAATTGCCCTAATTTACCAAATACAAACCACTTCAAACTTCGATGAAACAAAAACAGTACAGCCCTCAGCTGTGGAGTTAATTTCATACTTTGTTACAAAATAGTTATTCATTGATACAATGTAAATATTATATGGTCGTTATTTACAAACGATGCAATAATGTACACAAGGTCGTCACCCCCCCCCCCCCCGCCCCAAGTGTCCGCTCTACAATACAGTCTATCTCGTTCAGAATACCAAACAGAACAATATTACTGCATAGACAAACGGTCTCACAAATTTCCTCTACAATCTCTGTTGTCTCTTCCCTCACTAAGTACCCATTTATTGACATCCGGGTAAAAGTGGCTGCTCAAAACACGTTTCTCTCATTTCCGCCAGATATAGCCTGGAGAATTAACGTTCAAGAGTCGATGTTTAAGCCGTGGTCAATTTGGTCGTTAACGTCAGTTGGCGCGTAAACTATATCATAGCTTCAGTGTGTGGATGCCTGTCCAGTTGAAAATCACACGGCGCGGCTGTCCGTGCTTTATTGCTTAACAACGCAATGTTTGAATCTCATGAAAAGGATCCTGATATTTGTCGAGAAGGCACGGAGATGTTCCCTCAAGGAATATGCCCCCGTATAAGCAAAAGTATGCCTTTGGGATGTTTTGATTTCAGCCAAGCTAAAGGATGGAAGTAGGAATACATACATTATCACCTTGCGAAGAGTGGGATGATATGAATAGTTCAATACATCCTCCGTGTGTTTGTTGTGCGAACCCTGCTCACATAACTTGGTTGAAGATACGGTATTTTGTGAGTGGCAGGCAGAGGGCACTTCGTAAAACGTATCTACAGCGCTGCTTGAACGTACATCCATAAATAACCTGCATTATTTTCAGTTCAAGTATTACAATTTCTTACATCCTAGTTAAACATGCCTTTCCTGGTTGAACTATAATATGTTCATACCGATGTACATTTATATATATCATGTTACATTTGTATGCCCATGAAACATTATAGGCAAGTTAATCCATTATATAAACACATATACACATACTCAGACACACACACACAGATACACAAATACACAGACAGACAGACAGACACACATATATGCACACAAATACCAACTGTCAGACAGACAAACATACACACACATACACATACATGTACAAAAACACACACGCACACTACACACTCGACACACATACACATACATGTACAAAAACACACACGCACACTACACACTCGCACACACACACACACACACACACACACACACACACACACACACACACACACACACACACACACACACACACACACACACACACACACACACACACACACACACACACACACACACACACACACACACACACACACACACACACACACACACACACACACACACACACACACACACACACACACACACACACACACACACTTGTATAAACAGGTCCCGAGTCAACGGCAAAAATGCCAAAATGTTAATAGAACTTGCGGAACAACATTTCCCGTTTCACACATGGCGTTCACTACATTCATATCTTCGCAAGACCACGTAGGCCTTTTCTAGCTTAGTGTATTGTTTAGGTACATTTGCCTTAAATAAACTGGTCGACATGGTTATATTGTCCATTAAATCAGGAAAATTATTACTTTGTGAGAACAGGTTACCGTATCTCTGTGTGTGTATGTGTGTGTGTGTGGTGGGGGGGGGGTAGAAGGAAGGAGAAGAAGAAGACGAAGAAGAAGAAAAAGAAGACGAAGAAGAAGAAGAAATATGAGGAGGAGGAGGAGAAGGAGGAGGAGGTGGAGGAGGAGGAGAAGGAAAAAGATGATGATGATGATGATGATGATGATGATGATGATGATGATGATGATAATGATGACGGTGATGGTTAATGCCAACTTGGAACGCCGTGTAAAAGGAACAGTTCAGTGCCATCAAACTTCAGTTTGATTGATTGCGGTCAACCGCATATACACGCACACCAGCCCCAAGGGGAGATTCAGTCACTCCCCCCCCCACCTCCTCCCAACCTCCCTACGAAACATCCGTGAAGTGTAACACGTTTTATCATCTCTTTCGATCGACCTCACCATTTTTAGCCGTAATTCACTAGAAAGCAGCAAACATTACAGGACAAAACGGCAAATTTACAGTGACAGAATCGGGTTCGTGATCCGCCTGAATACGAGGAAGTAGTTGTCATGCATTTTTGATGATTTCGTTGCCCCGCGGATCGGGCCGATCGTGACTGAACAGGTGCAACGGGCGAGGAATAAATCGGAAACTTCAATACAAGATGGGGTGAATGAAAAACGAAAATAATCAGTCACTATAGGTACAGTGAATGTAGTAGCATGCCTGTATATAGGACCCTCCCATCGCTGAAACCTTGAGGTAACAATTATAATTATCATCTCTGAAAGTGTGCATCCATAATGAATCTATCTTAAAAGGGGAGAGTATCGGTAAGCATCAATCAATCAATTAATCAATCTGTGGTATGATTTTTAAAAAGTATGGGTAATAAAACTATATCATTTTTTACGATGTGTCTAAAATATTGTTTAGATCTACGTGTGTCCAATATTTAAACATAGAAAAGTGGGCGGGGATACTAAAGTTAAAAGAATCGCTTGGTATTTTTGTATGAGTATGACAAAGGATATGAATAATCATTCATGGATAACACACGCTAGACTGAAAATTATAGATGGGTATATTGAAGATAGATAGATAGATAGATAGATAGATAGATAGATAGATAGATAGATAGATAGATAGATAGATAGATAGATACATACATACATACATAGATACATACACACATACTACATACATACATACATACACACATACATGCATACATACACACATACATACATACATACATACATACATACATACATACATACATACATACATACATACATACGTACATACATACTTACATACATACATACTTAGGTCGATTGCTGAATGGATAGACATTTTGGGGCATATTGTACTTCGTATCCATACCTAAAATCTACGACAGAATGTGGCTATTCTCGTTCTCAGTGTAGTTGGTATTGAAACAAAAGGTTATTCCAAAATGGTTCTTTGGTTGAACCATTGGTTTGGTTTGGTTTTGGTTTGGTTTTATTTCCGTATTTACATGTATAAACAGACATTAAAAGCAAAAGAAAGTTCAGATAATCAGAAGATACA
>JZLH01S0598055.1:26090-37664 GCA_001188425.1 Eucidaris tribuloides
GACATGGTCACATGAGACCACAAGAATGCGCGTAAGGTAAAGTTGATATTCAGTGGACGATAATATTCCCTGGCGATAGTGGGTGGAAATTAGAATGCACATTATGATGAAGACAGAAATGGAAAAAAAAACTGTTAGGATACAGAGGAGTTAGAGGAGATGATGATGATGATGATGATGATGATGATGATGATGATGATGATGATGATGATGATGATGATGATGATGATGATGATGGTGATGACGTTGATGGTGGAGGTGGTGATGATTTTGATAATAATGGTCATGGCATTGATGATGGTGGTGGTGGTGGTGATGATGATGATGATGATAATGATGATGAAGATGATTGATGATGATGATGATAATGATGATGATGATGATGATGATGATAATGATGATGATGATAATGATGACGACGACGACGATGATGATGATGATGATAATGATGATGACAATGGTGGTGGAGGTGATGATTTTGATAATAATGGTCATGGCAGTGATAGTGGTGGTGGTGATGATGGTGGTGATGATGATGATGATGATGATGGTGGTGGTGATGATGGTGATGATGATGATGGTGATGATGATGGTCGTGGTGGTGGTGGTGATGATGGTGGTATTGATGTTAATGATGGTAATGGTGATGATAATGGCAATAATTCCTATAATGACGACGACGACGACGACGACGAATGTTTGGTGGCGGTGGTGGCATGAGTTTCGTGATGATGATGACGACGACGACAATGCTCAAATTTAAATGACGCTAATCTATGTTGTAGCAACCAAGTATACTATTTCATATAATTAAAATTTGGTTTATAAGTTTTTAATTTAAACTATCCTTTCGTTCTTGTCATAAACATCTCCGAAAAAAAGAAAAAAAATATTTGTGCAGTTCACCTCTTGGATTGAATATTACTTGAAACAATAACGTACATACATTTATTCAACTCACAAGCCCAATGTATACTGTTGGAACATTTTTTCACTTATCTTTATTTCTCCTCGAACGGGGAAAGGTATTACCTGTTTTAAAAGGAAAACAAATCCTCTCAAAATTATGAATACGTGACCGGGATACGTGATACACTTTCTGGGGTGTCCCACTTTGTCCAAACTGGCGTGTAACATTGGGCCTTTAAAGGTAGAGACTCTCATTTGCAACTCTCCCATAATACAGTAAAACATTATTCATGTCCTTGGGCTATTTATAAAGGACTTGTCTGTGAAATCTGAAGATTCGAAATTACCTAGAGTTTGAAAAATGAGCAAAAAAGTAGCTGTGTAGTGTAAGTTCTAGACACACAGTTTCAAATCTCACTTCAGGCCTATTACAGTACTTATGTAATACCAGACGGTTGACCTACTTCTGTGCTGGCATATGTCAGGCATAAAAGGAATGCAAGGTCATGTATGTGTACTTAGCTATCAGTGGCACTGTTCATTGAGGTAAATTTAAAAAAGATCTGCATTCACTGTCTAAAAATTGACTAGTACTACTAGTAGAATTTTTATCACTATTAAAAAAAATCAAATCGAAATTAAATTTTTAATATACCACTAAAACTGCGTTTCTATATTCTTTGCTAAAGCATTTTCTTCTATATACAGTGTATTTGCGCAATGTCAAAATTTAAGTGTGGAAAAGAAACACCCTGCCTTTAAATATTCCCAATCTTAACTCCACATCAGGCTTATACACCTTTACGTGATCTATAATTTCTTCGTCAAACCCTAGAGCACAATATTATCATTCACTTCACGAGCAATAGCTTCTTGAGATATTTAGCCCGCATCGTTTTTCAACTTATCAAGGAATGTTCCGGCCTCTTGGCTCGCTTTCAGTCTCTCTTCCTATCTTCTCTGGAGCCAACCCCCCGAAAACACAAAACAGAACATGAACAATTGGGAAAGACATTCACAAAGTAGACTTTAAGACATGTTAAGATTCCTTTTACCAAATGTCTGAAAATCCTACAAAGCCAGGGGCTTAGGGACCGGTTAAACGAAATTATACATTCGATCTGTCTCGAAATATGGAACGGAATTACTGCATCGGCGGTCTGTCTGGCGATGTAATACATTAGCCCTTATTATTGGCGGATCCTAGATCATTCATCACTTATGATGCATCCATGGGGTTCCAATCTGATCGTACATGGGGTCGAAAAATTCCCCTATCAAAATATTACTGATACACGTCGTAATTACATAAAACATAAACCAGTGTTAAATAAAAAGTGGCAGCAGAAAACAAGTGTAAGAAGTTAGTATTATGATGTCATTGAAAAAAATATGTGAGTTTCCCCTTTTAATCTCCCATATTATGAGTACATCTGGTGCCGCCTCCTTTCAGCTTTTGGTATACCGCATTGATAGGTGAGAACTCCGATTACGGGAAGAGCTTAACTGTAATCGATTTCATGCCTTCAGAAAATTATGTTACATTAGTCACCCTACTATGGCTGCGTGTACCACAATATGGGTTGATGGAAAAGTAGTGGCGTAGCAGGTATACCCACCCGATTAATGGGGCAAATCAACACAGTGAAAGTTGTGCGCCGCGCGCGGTGCCGGTGTGGTTACGCCCGTGCGTCCCGTTTGGCGGTCATGCAACTACACATTGACACTCTGCAGTGGTAGGTGGGGGGCAAAAGTGAAAAAAAATCCACAATTTTCGGCGCAGAGAATTTTGCGCTCAAAGCGCCGAAAAATTTACAATTTTGTATGTTTAATAGTATTCTTATGCCATGTTTAATTGTTTTATAGTGCTTTCCAATGCTTTTTAAAGCATACATATTTGCATTGGCATATTATGAGTTCCCAGTTTAAACAAGTATTGGGGGGGGGGGCAATCGATATTGTTTGCCCACGCAATATTTCATTAGTGGGGCAGATCACCCCCTCCCCCCCCCCCCCGCCAGGACGACGCCTCTGAAGTATTGTCAATACGTCATTCGATGAAAGAGCAAAGTTACGAACCTCGGCACCTGTAGCACCGGGTATTGAGTAGTGAATTAAACTGATACCTCCTGATCGACGGCCTATCTCTCCCTGTATCTAACCTTTGCCATCTTTTGTTATTGTATAGATTTTCTTTCACAGCAATGTGCGGTTGATCAATGGACATACATACGGGCATCACGCAGGCTGTAAATCTTTCGTTTACCAAATCTTTTCAACGATCGACGCAAATATTGAACTTGCGAGGCCTTCCGTGATTATATAATTTATCACGGCAAAATTTCCCAAACGATAAATGGAATAAAGTGACTAACTACAATATGACGCCGCAAAATATAAAAATTTCACAATCTAAGTTGATCTTCACATAATCATTAAGGGTCTAACTTATTTATTACACAGCTATTGTATAATCAATTACGTACATTACACAAAATACGAAACATGCAGCTGCAAGTGATTACCAAATAATGACAATATCATTATTTCATTGTTTAACCATTGTCACTAGATATTAAGTATATCATTTATATTGAGTAGATTGCCTTTTGAAATACTGAAGACTCTCCATACTATGTTTTATTTGTGGATATATGGAGAGTTCGGGCCAAACTACAAAAAGATAAAACTTTCTTTTTCGATTTCGCAACGGTTTCTTGAACAATATCACCACTATTGTATCTGAACATCACTATTTGCCGTAATCTATTATTGAAAAATATTATACGGTTTAGAAACACTCTTGTTCATAACTTACAGTGCCACACTGACCAGACTATTTAGTCAAAAAAATCCCATGCAAAGTTATAATTATCTTCAAAAATATCTTAATAATTTCAAATTATTGAGATCACTGCACGGTCTGACAGAGTTTTGTGGCATTTTAACAGTCTTTTTCAACAAGACCGATACGGAACGTTCTTAATCGATTGTCACTGATCGATGGTCTCGGTGAGACTGCAACCATATGGAACCCGACAAGATAACTGGTAGCAATGGGAAGAGGAACGTGTACCCGAAATTTCCTTGGCATTTCAATCTATCACATATTCCTCCTGCGCCAGATCCTGCCCCTTCCACCACCGCCACCACCACCACCACCACTGCAACCACCCCATCATCATCATTATTATTATCATATCGTAATAATCGTCACCATTATCATCATCATCATCATCAAAATCATCATTGACGTCGTCATCATCATCATCTTTCATCACTGATATTCTTTTCTTCATCATCTTGGAGTCTTAAAGTCTGACTTAGGTAGTTATTTGGTTGGTCGGTCGGTTGGTTGGTTAGTAAATTAGTTGGTTAATTAATTAGGCAGGTAAACATATTCTGTTTACTAGTGTCTTGGTTACGGGTCAGGAAAAGCTTTACATTCAGATTTAAATGATGCATAGTTCCTGCAGATACTGTAATTTCGAAGTTGCAAACGCAGAAATCTAGCTTCTCCAAGACTCCACCAATGCGTTGCTAAAGTTTCCATCTTTTTTTTTTATTCATTTACTAATCTATTCAGTTTCAAAGAAAACATAATAATGATATTACAACACAATGATATCAAATTATGGAAAGTAACGGTGAAATGTATCATAGTATAGATTGAATGGATTAAATACAGATATTGTGTAAGCCATAGAGTTGGATACTCTAGTTCTAAGTATCCAAGTCTATGGTGTAAGCTCATAATGCACAACATCAGAACACATTTTCTACTACACTGTATTACACTTTCCTGAATAAACTAGACCTAGTCATACATTTGAATAAAAGCAATTTAACAACCATCTAAACGTTTTCACAATTATAATTTTAAAACAGTTTCCTTGCTGCTATGTGAAGTTAAGGAGGTGAACATAACAACCTAAACAATAAATTTGTAATGTCTGCATTATAATCATTACCGATACAAATTACACCAGTGAATTACACCTCCTCGGAATAGTCTCAACTCCTTTTGCGCCACCAACGATCGTAAAGTGTATAGGAAAACGCAGTCGGCACTGGGAACAGATATCTCGGCACGATTGAATGACAACGGCAGTAGGTTTATGCACCCGAATATGCACAACCTACACACCACTGTGGAAACACAGGTATCACTGTAGAAATCTGCGACTCATTAGTATTTCTCTACACACAGTACGGAGTTTAGGAGGTTTATGAATTCACTATGTACATGACGCCATATAGACCAATTCAGTTTCAGAACACTGGAGAATATGTCAGCCCAAGGAGGTACCTCCTTGGTCAGCCATAACGGGGGGCTTCCAAAACAAGAAGAAAAGACAATTCAAAGGGTTATGAGTCAGGTGCATTGAGATGTCAATGTTTTTGTTATGCATGCTTGACCCCCCCCCCCCCACGTTAGACATATAAAAACAGCACCCAAACCAAACAGGTCTATGGGGCTGAACAGTTCAGTCTGAACTCTGAAGCATAGTAAAAGAGAGCAAAATATGGTTGAAAATGAAGAAACAAAGATTTCATGTGGTAGCATGCATTCGATACTTTGCGATTCAAGGTTTCAGCATACGTTTTTTGCCATTTTTCATTATTCCTTTTAACTCTTAACGTGCCGGGGGATTTTAACCTCTATGGACTTTACGTGTATTACTTGTCGCAGATCTGCGACTTCGGCACGTTAAGAGTTAATCAGGCCTATTCGTTTTTTTTGTGTTTTTTTAATAAAGGATAGTCATATTTGTAAAAACGAAGAAGGAATGAATGAATATTTACGAATGAATGTATGTGTTGATCGTTTGAGTTTATGGAATGGTTTGTATTTGTTTCTTTTATTAATTCATCACTGATTTTCTGTTTCTTGTTTGTTCTTCTTGTTGTTGTTTGAAATGAAACACACGAATAAAAAGAAATTATTGTCGAAATTCAAGTTTCATTCTCTGTTATAATTGTGTTTGATGCTTGTACTGTAATACTAATAGCGGTGTCTTGGCTTGGCAATGACCAATAGCCACCTTAGAAAGTTGAGCTTTATGGGCGAGGCTTAATTTTGTGTAAGCTGATTGGCTGAACTGCCTGATGCATTCAGACATTTTTTCACTCGGTTGCGCAGCCGAGCAAGGCGATCATTTGATCGATCACAACTCCTGCTGAGCTAGCCGATCGCTAGAGTTACGTACGTGCACGTAGTCTGCTACGCAGTGGTGCGTGCATGTTCACCAGCATACGAGTAGTTGTGCATGCAGCGCATGGATGCAATGCACGGCGCCTGGATCGTGTGTTCTTGCAGCTACCAGTGCAGTGGTGATATTGGTGTAAAACTACCGACGTTTTCTTGAGATTTACGGACGGAATTGAATTGATGATCATCTGAATGGAAGTATATTTCATTTCTAATGGGAACAATTGTACGGATTTCTTACTGTGATAAAACAAACTGACGAATATTCAGGGAACAATTGTGTGATAATAATTTTGAGACCAACACGTCAACGATTGTCAAGCAAGATGTTTGTGGGAGGAGGCGTCGGAGTTTCTCGACCGCGGCGCCGCTCACCTGCTGTCTCGGTAGCTGGCATGGAGTGGTGCGTGTTATTGGCGGTGGGCCTCCTACAACTCCCTGTTTGTTTTGCACAAGGTAAGGCGTGAGAGAAGATCAGATCACAATCAGACACTGTAGAAATCCACAGGTCGTGTTTGAAAAGTGGATATTATGGGTTTTACTTTAGTGCAATGTTTCAGTCATCTTTGAGTTTGGTGGGAGAATGTTTGTGACCTATGCGATGCGATCGATGTACGGATGCTGATGTCGACTTACTCTAGTACGAGTACGACTATTAGACGGTTTATTGTTATACATTTGTCATGTAACGATAAACACACGATGCAGTAAATAATGAAATGCAAATGGAGTAACATTAGATCTGGTAGATTCACACTGATCCCGGACATTGAATTGTGAGGTCAGGTGGTCTCGTATTCCTTTTAATAGCTACCTACATGTAGATCTACCACTAACTGAAGTGATAAAATGATGATACTGTTCAGTGGGTGGGGCAGTGGAAGGGGTGGTGGTGTTGGGTCTTCATGTTTCACCTGTCCTGAGGATCACCTTCGTGTAGCTGGTGAATTATCATGTTCATTCTCCGGGTTTATACTTAAGACCAGATTTGATGAGGATTTTGAGTGTGCAACATATTGAAAAAGAACCATCATGCACATTCACCCAGTATTGAAATTGCATACTCAAACACTGGGACAAAACTCTTAATCCCACTTTACGGTGGGGGGGGGGGGGGGGCAGAGATAGTACTACAAGTACAAGTGTGCAGATGAATCTGTGAACCCTTACCCCTGGCCTTGTACATGTAAATGAGTATCAATATCTAGTACCTTTTCTCAGTGAAATTGGGGCCAGCCATGTATTTCAAAATTTAAAAAGAGTTTAAAGTGATAGCTTCAATTTAAAAAATTGTCAAACTTTGATATCTGAGCTACATAGTAGTGTTCAAATGGACAAATAAACACCCTAGAATACAAACGTTTGGAAAGTTACACTGCCAATGGCAAGTTATGCATGAATAAACAATTAAAACTCGGGGCGAGTTTTAATAGCCTAGGTGTACACACAGTAAGTCTATGGGAGGAAATGGGCAAGTGAATCTGGTCATTTTGAAATGCAATTTTTTCAGGGCTTCATTTTTAGACCTCATCAAAGATACTGGTAGCATGGGGAATCATGTGGCTCAGATTTTTTAACTGGGGTAAATGTTAGCCAATACCTTTAACGATTCTCTGAGTATGAGAGAGAAAAAAAAGAAAAAAGAAAATTCAAGTGTGTCGTGTGTCATTTAAAGAAAATAAGACTGATGTCGATGCTAATTTGTTAATTATGGGACTCGTGTAAAAGACCACCAAGGTATTCATAGGTGCACAGCATCCCCTTGTGGGTTACTTCAACTAGTTTTGCCTAGCGTAGAATAAAAATTATGTCAAATTATTAAAGGATTAAAGGTAAATGACATGATTGGGGGTAGTCCTCAACTTGGGCTGAAACTGCTCTAGAATCAAGTAAACTATGCAAGGATTCTACTGTGAAAATCTTGTAGTCAAACGTTGACTCATTCTAAAATAAACAATGTCAATATCACTCGTACCACGGAAACCTGCTGTGTGGATCTCTATGGAGCTTATTTTTATCGTCCCCGGTAAAAATTAAGATACTCCTATGTTTTATGCTTGATTCTCCTTAAGTAAACAAATTACAGACAAATCCTCCCAGGTGGATGATCCACTCTTGCTAGTGTATAGTTGGTATATATTTCAAGTCATTTGGTTCTTGAGGCATTTTCAAGTGTTACCAATCATGTCACTAACCTTTAAAGTAAAGATCAAGCAAGTACTTAGCAGTATACCTTATAAATTCACAATTAATCTTCATCTTGTAACAGCCACTGGCTAAATCATTGGTTTATGTGTCATTATCACGTCTGTCTCTCAAGCCATGTGGTAACTGATGATCATAATTATCCTCGGCATAAAATTTGAGAACATTAACCTTTCCAGTCTTGCGTCAGTGGGAGTTTGATAATTCTCAGCTGGTCCTAGCAGCTCAGAATCCTGTCTGCTAAATTGCTCAGCCCTCCCAAGGTACATAACGATCAGATCATTGGAGTAAATAAAATTTATTAGGGACCAGGAGTCAATATTAAAATGCCCTAGTCCCTGCTGTTTGATCTTCCTAGTTTCGCTCTAATAACTTTTAGCAATATTCTGAAATGTTTTGCCTGTGTGTAGAGAGAGCCTCGCAGATTGTGCTCCAATACTGAAATTCTCTGTGTCGTGATTTGTAATATTTGTGACCGTTTAAATCATGAGGTCTCCCTTTTTTCTGATTTATGCCAGACAGTGTATGATAAATGAGGTGAAAAATATGTTCATGGTCTGTGATCAAAGAGTATTATTAATAATAAGAAAATATTTGTAAAGCCAGGTTGTAAAGTATCTTGATGAAAATTACTCTGGTATAGATCTATTGACTCATCTTGTACTGTACAACATGCCCTAGAGCAAAAAAAATAAGGAAAATACTTTAGCTATTCAATCGGAAATTCGGAACTGCCCAAGTATGGCAGACTGACTGTGGGGTAAATCCTAAAATTGGTGTAGGCCATTTATTTTGCCACCATGTTGGGTGTGAATCTGTTGTGAAAACTTCACCATGCGTACCTTAATCCAGCGCTCTTTTGAAAGGCAAGGTCTACAGCGTCATCACCTTGCTGTATTGGGGGCCCCATTTGTCCAGTGCTTGCCACCCAATTGAAAAACGATGACCCCTGCCTTGATTTGACAAAATGCACTATAAAATGACCAGAATTTGAAGTTTAGTCTCCGTCTCGTGCCTGTTCTGCATCTAATGAATACAGGGTAACTGAATTGTTTAAATGGTTGTGGTGTGAGTTGCTTGATGGGTTTTGTGAGCTTCATTGAGCAAGGACTCCACCGCAATGGTGAATTGAAAGACACACATCCATCTTGTCAGATCAGTAAAAACCTGAAAACCTCAGTGAAACATTGTATTGATTTGGGAGCTACATGTACATGTATGTACACGATGTGTACACCCATTCACAGTATCTGTGCAGCAATTAGAAATCAAGGAACACAATCTGTCAAATGATGTCCCTTTACAGTACGTTGGACAGCTCTGTCATCTTTGTAAAGTAGGCCTGGGTCGAATATCGATTTTGATAATCGATTAGTTGACAGTTGATACTGATCATACTGTAATTCTGATTAAAATTAAACAGAGTAGACAGTAGAATTGATATATTTTCCTCTTAACATCATATTTAATTCATACTTAATTTGCCAGTTCCACCAATTGCAATGAGTGGAGTTAGGTAATGAAAAGCTTGTTCACTGTCATTTCTGATTTAAAAGCTACTTGTTTGGAGTGTCATGCAATTGTAGAACTACAATTGCATGTTTCGCAGATCAACCCTTAGAGGATGATTTAATTTTGCTATAACACACAAAATCACACATTCTACTAAACAGTAGACTCCAGCTTGAGATATCGTTGGACTAGTCTTTATTGGGTCAAAGTGAAATTTATAGGAGATACATGATGTGATGCGAGAAGCAATTAACAATATTTGAACAATTTCATTTAACGATAGGCCTATGTTGACATTCCTGTAGCATTTGTGAAAAATATTGAGTGCTTTATGTGAAGATATTTCAGGATTTTTGGTTCGCTCCTGTAATGCTGGAATCTTGGAATATAAGCTCTACCATCCATCTCCCTAGATGCAATAATAAGTGACTCTACGTTTTGGAGAAAAGGTTGCCAAAACAGCTTACAGCATGTGCAGTGTATATGTGACAAAATCCATAATTCATGATTGATACAAAGCTGTAAGGTTTTTTACGACAGTTTGTTGGCTCCCCTGCGACAAGAGTTGGCCGGGCTGATTTGATTACGGCAACATTTCGAGAGGCAGCTGCGAATGGGAGAACGGTGTGTGCACAGGAGAGAAAAAATATTCATGGTTAACGGGCATACTCTGTTTGCGTGTTAAAAAAGTACACAGTGGATCTAAAGCGTGACTTGTTGTTAACGGCTGTATCTTAAAGTCAATGGCAAGTTGTGTATTATTCACCACGTTTCTAAATATATCACCAGCAAACTTGCATCAACACACAAACTTCAGAAGAAGTTGTTAGAATGCCTGGATGTGATGTATAGAATATTTTAAGATTTATTTCGTCAGTTCGTAGAAGGCGTCTCCATGATTCCATCACAGCATCAATACCGATCATGATTCATGAGTGATTTTTTTTTTAACAGTACGTTAAACACCTGATAATATCAGTTGATTGGTTTACTTAGCACTTACATGTACATTTGATAGCACTGTACATTTTTCGACTTTGGTGCGTATAAATAAAGTGTGCATACCTATTGTTTAAACAGAGGATGTGTATTTTATCTTGCTTTTATCGGAAGCAGCTAAAGATAAGACATGTAATACATAAGGACAGTACATTTGAATCAGATTTAAAGTGTAAATTGTAAACATTACTGTTTGACTGGGTGTATTATAGACCAGAAATATGGTTTAGTGTGCTGCACCTTTTCTCATCAGTGTTGATCTTGTGAATTTCTTCTAAAGCAATAAAATAATCTTTTCAAGTTTAAAATTCAAGGATTAAAGGGAACCAACACCCTGAGTAATTTATTTGCTATACATGTAGAATATATTTGTGCCATGCCCTCTGCAAAATATTAGCATTTATGATTACTCCGTTTTCTATTTATTGAGGTTTGAATGTGAATTTCAAACAACAAATAAAGTAAAAAACGACTTGGCATAGACTACTCGATAACCCGATACTATCAATCGATCGATCGCGCTATCGATATTTTTTCTGTCAAACGTCTTGATCGATAACAGTATTGCCGTAGTGGCTAGAGTGCCGCAGATGGTTCCATGACATATGCTCCGGCGACAAATGCTCCGACGACAATTGCTCCGGAAAATGCGACAAATGCTCCGCGACATTTGCTCCGCGACAAATGCTCCGGAGACATTTGCTCCGTCGACAAATGCTCCGGAGACATTTGCTCCG
>JZLH01S0598055.1:38737-53582 GCA_001188425.1 Eucidaris tribuloides
CAAGAGAGATAATTCACTTGATGACAACCTAATTAGTGCTCTCACAAGGCGGCACGTTAGAGATTTGTTGTTGTTCAAGGGAATCATGGCGTGGTAATACCGAACGTGACCCGGGACAACTCAAACCGAACCGGATTACGGGGTGCTTAACCCCTAAAATGAGAAAAATATTGATTTTTGTTTGTTTGCTTGAATTATTACGCTAACAATCGTCAATGATGAACGAGTATAGTGTACACACACACACGTGCATCGCAATGCATACAGACATGGTCACATGAGACGCGACAATAATGGCGCGTAAGGTAAGTTGAATATTCAGTGGACGATAATATTCCCTGGGCGTATATGTGGGTGGAATTAGAATGCAGCATCTATGATGAAGACAGAAATGGAAAAAAAGGGTGTTAGGAATACAGAGGAGTTAGAGGAGATGATGAAGAATGATATGAGATGATGATGATGATGATGATGATTGATGATGAGATGATGATCAATGATGATGATGATGGTGATGACGTGAATGGTGAGGTGGTGATGATTTTGCATAATAATGGTCATCGGCATTGATGATGGTTGGATGGTGGGTGGTGATGAATGATGATGATGATAATGATGATGGATGATTTGATGAATGATGATTGATAATGATTGATGATGATGATGATTGATGATGAATGATGATGATTAGATATATGATGACGACGAGCGACGATGATGATACTGATGATAATGATGAATGACATGGTGGTGGAGGTGATGATTTTGATAATAATGGTCATGGCAGTGAATAGTGTGGTGGTGATGATGGTGGTGATTGATGAGTGATGATGTATGATGGTGTGTGTGAGAATGGTGATGATGATTGAGTGGTGATATGATGTCGTGGTGTGGTGGTGATGATGGTGTATGATCGTTAATGATGGTAATGTTGATGGATAATGGCAATTAATTCCAATAATCGACACGACGACGACGACGACGAATTGTTTGGTGGCGGTGGTGCATGATTTCGTGATGATCGATGACGACGACTGACGAATGCTCATTTAAATGACGCTAAATCTATGTTGTAGCAACCAAGTATACTATTCATATAATTAAAATTTGGTTTTATAAGTTTTAATTTAAACTATGCCTTTCCGTTCTTGTCATAAACATCTCCGAAAAAAAGAAAAAAAAATATTATGTGCAGTCACCTCTTTGGATTGAATATACTTGAAACAATAACGTACATACATTTATCAACTCAAGCCAATGATACTGTTGGAACATTTTCACTTATCTTTATTTCTCCTCGAACGGGGAAAGTATTACCTGTTTTAAAAAGGAAAACAAATCCTCTCAAAATTATGAATACGTGAGCCGGGATACGTGATACACTTTCTTGGGGTGTCCCACTTTGTCCAAACGGCGTGTACATGTGGCCTTTTAAAGGTTAGAGACTTCATTTGCAACTCTCCCATAATACATAAAAGCATTATTCATGTCGCTTGGGGCTATTTATAAAGGCTTGTCTGTGGAAATCTGAAGATTCGAAAATTACCTAGAGTTTGAAAAATGAGCAAAAAGTAGTGTGTATAGTGGTAAGTCTAGAGCACACAGTTCAATCTCACTTCAGGCCTAATTACAGTAGCTTATGTAATATACCAGATCGGTTGACCTAGCTTCTGTGCTGGCATATGTCAGGGCATAAAGAATGCAAGGTCATCGTAATGTGTACTTAGCTACTCAGTGGCACTGTTCATTGAGGTAAATTTAAAAAGATCTGCCATTCATGTCTAAAAATTGAGTAGTACTAACTAGTAGAATTGTTATCACTATTAAAAAAAATCAAATCGAAATTAAATTTAATATATACCAACTAAAAACTGCGTTTCTATATTCCTTTGCTAAAGCATTTTCTTCTATATACAGTGTAATTTGCGCTAAATGTCAAAATTTAAGTGTGAAAAAGAAACACCCTGCCTTTTAAATCTTCCCAATCTTAACTCCAATCAGGCTTAATCACACCTTATCGTGATGCTAAATTTTCTGTGTCAAACTAGAGCACAATATATCATCTCACTTCAGCGAGCAAATAGCTTCTGAGATATTTTAGCCCGCAGATCGTTTTCAACTTATCAAGGAATTTCCGGCCTCTTGGGGCTTCGCTTTGTCAGGTCTCTTCTCCTATCTTCATCTGCGAGCCAACCCCGAAAACACAAAAACAGAACATGAACAATTGGGGAAGACAATTCACAAAGTAGACTTTAAGACATTTAAGATTCCTTTTACCAAAGTTCTGAAATCCTACAAAGACAGGGCTTAGGGACCGGTAAACGAAATTATAGACATTCGATCTGTCCGAAATATGAACGATATTACTGCATCGCGTCTGTCTGGCGATGTAATACAATTAGCCCTTATTATTTTGGCGGATCCCCTAGATCATTCATACTTATATGCATCCATGGGGTCCAATCTGATCGTACATGGGGTCAAAACCATTCCCGCTAATCAAAATAATTACTGATACACGTCGTAATTTAAATATAAACATAAACAGTGTTAAATAAAAAGTGGCAGCAGAAAACAATTGTAGAAGTTATATTATGAATGTAATTGAAAAAAATATGTGAGTTTCCGCCCTTTTAATCCTCCCGATATTATTGAGTACATCTGGTGCCGCCTCCTTTCAGCTTTTTTGGTATAACCGCATTTGATAGGTGAGAACTCAGATTACGGGAAGAGCTTAACTGTAAATCGATTTCATGCCTTCAGAAAATATGTTACCATTAGTCACCCTACTATGGCTGCGTGTACCACAAATATGGGTTGATGGAAAAGTAGTGCGTAGCAGGTAATATCCCACATCAACACAGTGAAAGATTGTGCGCCGCGCAGCGTGCCGGTGTGGTACGCCGCGTCCGTTTTGGCGGTCCTCAACTACACATTGAACTCTGAGCAGTGGTAGGTGGGGGGCAAAGTGCAAAAAAAATCCAGCATTTTCGGCGCAGGAGAATTTTTGCGCTCAAAGCGCCGAAAAATTTAAGCAAAATTTTGTATGTTTAATAGTATTCTTATGCCATGTTTAATTGTTTTATAGTGCCTGTTCCAATGCTTTTTAAAGCATCATATTATTGCATTGCATATTATTGAGTTTTTACAAGTTGTAAAGAAGTATTGGGGGGGGGGGCAATCGATATGTTTGCCCACGCAGATATTTTCATTAGTGGGGCAGATCACCCCTCCCCCCCCCCCCGCCAGGATCGACGCCTCTGAGTATTGTCAATACGTCATTCGATGAAAGCAAGTTACCAACACTCGGCACCTGTAGCACCGGGTATTGAGTAGTGAAATTAAAAAACTGATACCCTCCTGATCGACGGCACTATCTCTCCTGTATTAACTGCCATCATATTTGTATTGTATAGATTTTTTTCACAGCAATGTGCCGGTGTCAATGGACATCATACGGGCATCACGCGAGGCCTGTAAATCTTCGTTTTACCAAACCTTTTCAACGAGCGTGATGCAAATATGAATTGGCGAGGCCTTCCGTGATTATATTAATTTATCACCAAAATTCCAAACGATAAATGGAATTAAGTGACAACTACAATATGACGCCGCAAATATAAAAATTTCACAATCTAATTGATCTTCACATAATCATTAAGGGTCCTAACTTAATTTATTACAGCAGCTATTGTATATCATTACGTAGCATAACACAAAAATACGATCAACAGCAGCTGCAAGTGATTTACCAAAATAATGACTAATATCATTATTTCATTGTTTAACCATTGTCACTAGATATTAAGTATATCAGTTTATATTACGTAGAATTGCCTTTTGAAATACTGAAGACTCTCCATACTATGTTATTTGTGGATATAGGAGAGTTCGGGCAAACTACAAAAAGATAAAACGTTTCTTTTTCGATTCGCAACGGTTTCTTGAACAATATCACCACTATTGTATACTGAACAATCACTATTTGCCGTAATCTATTATGAAAATATTATACGGTTTAGAACACTCTTGTTCATAACTTACATTGGCCACACTGACCAGAGCTAATTTAGTAAAAAATCCCATGCAAAGTTAATAATTACTTACAAAAATATCTTCATAATTTTCAAAATTATGAGATGCACTGCACGGTACTGACAGAGTTTGGTGGCATTTTAGACAGTCTTTTTCACAAGCCGATACGGAACGTTCTTAATCGTTGTCACTGAATCGATGGTCTCGGTGAGACTGCAACCATAGGAACCGAACAAGATAACTGGTACAATGGGAGAGAGGAACGTGTAGACCAGAAATTTCCTTCATTTCAATCGTATACACATATTCTCCCGGCCAGATCCTGCCCCTTCACCACGCCATGCAACTGACCACCACCACGGCAACACCCCATCATCATCATATATTTCAATATCGTAATAAATCGTCACCATTATCATCATCATCATATAAAATCATCATTGACTGTCCGTCATCTATCATCATCTTTCATCACTGATTTCTTTTTTCATTCATCTGGAGTCTTAAGTTGAACTTAGGTAGTTATTCTGTTGGTCGGTCGGTTGGTTGGTTAGAAATTAGTTGGTTAATTAATTAGCAGGTAAACATATTCTGTTTACTAGTGTCTTGGTTACGGTCGAGGAAAAGCTTTAACATTCATGATTTAAATATGCATAGTTCCGTGCAGATTACTGTTAATTTCGAAGTTGCAAACGCAGAAATCTAGCTTCTCCAAGAACTCCACCAATGCGTTGCATAAAGTTTCCATCTTTTTTTTTTTTATTATGTTACTCTAATCTATTCAGTTTCAAGAAACATAATAATCGATATTACAACACCAATGAATATCAATTATGGAAAAAAACGGTGAATGTATCATAGTATAAGATGAGATGGATTAAATACAGATATTGTGTAAGCCATAGAGCTTGATACTCTAGTTCTAAGTATCAAGTCTATGGTGTAACTCATAATGCAGAACATCAGAACACATTTTCTACTACACTGTATTAACACTTTCCTGAATAAACTAGACCTAATCATAGCATTTGAATAAAACAATTTAAAACCATCTAAACGTTTTCACAATTATAATTAAACATGTTCCTTGCTGCTATGTGAAGTAAGGAGGCTGAACATAACAACCTAAACAATAAATTTGTAATGTCTGCATATAATCATTACCGATACAAATTACAACCAGTAATACCCCTCGGAATAGTCTCAACTCCTTTGCGCCACACGATCGTAAGTGTATAGGAAACGGCAGTCGGCACTGGGAACAGATATCTCGGCACGATTGAATGACAACGGCAGTAGGTTACGCACGCCGAATATCACAATAAACACCTGGACTGTGGAAACACAGTATCACTGTAAGATAATCTGGCGACTCATTAGTATTTCTCTACACAAAGTAGGAGTTTATGGAGTTTAATGAATTACGTATGTACAGACGCAATAATAGACCAATTCAGTTTCAAGAACACTGGAGAATATGTCAGCACCAGGAGGTACCTCCTTGGTCAAGCCATAACGGGGGGCTTTTCCAAAAAGAAGAAAAAGACAATTCAAAAGGTATGAGTCAGGTGGCATTGAGATGTCAATGTTTTTGTTATGGCATGCTTGACCGCCCCCCCCCCCCAGTTAGACATTATAAAACATGACCCAAACGCAAACAGGTCTATGGCTGAACAGTCAGTCTGAACTCTGAAGCATAGTAAATAGAGACAAAAATATGGTTGAAAAGTGAAGAAACAAAAGATTTCATGTGTAAGCATGCATTCGAATCTTTGGGCGATTCAAGGTTTCAGCATACGTTTTTGGCCATTTTTCATTATCCTTTACTCTTAAACGTCCGGGGATTTTAACTGCTCTATGGACTTTACGTGTATTACTTGTCGCAGATCTGCGACTTCGCAGGCGTAAGAGTTATCAGGGCCTAATTCGTTTTTTTTTTGTGTTTTTTAATAAAGGAAGTCATATTGTAAAACGAAGAAGGAATGAATGAATATTTACGAAATGAAGTATGTGTTGATCGTTTGAGTTTATGGAATGGTTTTGTATTTGTTTCTTATTATCATCACTGATTTTCTGTTTCTTTGTTTGTTCTTCTTGTTTGTTGTGCATGAAACACACGAATAAAAAAGAAATTATTTGTCGAAATTCAAGTTCATTCTCTGTTATAATTGTGTTTGATGCTTGTACTGTAATACTAATAGCGGTGTCTTTGGCTTGGCAATGACCAATTAGCTGAACCTTAGGAAGTGAGCTTATGGGCGAGGCTTAATTTGTGTAAGCTGATTGCTGAACGGGCCCCTGATGCATTCAGACATTTTTTCACTCGGCGTGCGCAGCCGAGCAAGGCGATCAATTTGACGATACAACTCCTGCTGAGCTAGCCGATCGGCCTAGAGGTTACGTACGTGCACGTAGTCTGCTACGCAGTGGTGCGTGCATGTTCACCAGCATACGATAGTTGTTGCATGCAGCGCATGAGTCAATGCACGGCGCCTTGGATCGTGTGTTCTGGCAGTACCAAGTGCAGTGGTGATATTGTTAAAACTACCGTGACGTTTTCTTGAGATTTACGCGACGAATTGAATTGATGATCATCTGAATGGAAGTATACTTTCATTTCTAATAGGGAAAATTTCGGATTTCTTACTGTGATAAAAAAACTGAACGAAATATTCAGGGAAACAATTGTGTGAATAATAATTTTTGAGACAACACGTCAATCGATTGTCAGCAGATGTTTGTGGGAGGAGCGTCGGAGTTTCTCGACGCGGCGCCGCTCACGCTGCCTTGTCCTCGGTAGCTGGCATGGAGTGTGGCGTGTTATTGGCGGTGGCCTCCTTACAACTCCGCTGTTTGTTTTGCACAAGGTAAGGCGTGAGAGAAATATCAGATGCACAAATCCGACACTGTTAAAAATCCACAGGTCCGTGATTGGGAAAAAGTGGATATTATGGGTTTTACTTTAGTGGCAATGTTTTCAGTCATCTTGAGTTTTGTGAGAGAATGTGATTGTGACCTAATTGCGATGCGATCGATTAAGCGGATCTGATGTCGTTACTCTAGTACGAGTACGACTATTAGACGGTTTATTGTTTATACTTTGTCATGTAACGATAAACACAACGATGCTCAGTAAATAATGAAAATGCCAAATGGAGTAAATTAGATCTGGTAATTCAACACATGATTCCAGGACATTGAATTGTGAGGTCAGAGTGTCTCGTATTCCTTTTAATAGGCTACCTACATATGTAGATCTACCACTAACATGAAGTGATAAAATGATGATACTGTTCAGTGGGTGGGGCAGTGGAAGGGGTGTGAGGTGTTGGGTCTTCAATGTTTCAGCCTGTCCTGAGGATCGACCTTCGTGAGCTGGTGAATTATTCATGTTCATTCTCCGGTTTATACTTAAGACCGAGATTGATGAGAGATTTTGAGTGTGGCAACATATTGAAAAAGAACCATCATGCACATTACCCAGTAATTGAAATTGCATACTCGAACACTGGGATCAAAACTCTTAATCCCTTCCTTTTATTAGGCTAACCTAGCATGTAGATCTACCACTAATGAAGTTGATGAAATGATGATACTGTTCAGGATGGTGGGGCATGGAAGGGGTGGTGTGATGGGTCTCATCAGATGTTTACTGTCCTGGGGATCACTCTTCAGTTTAGCTGGTGAATTAATCCAATGTTCATTCTCGCGGGTTTATACTTAAGACCAGATTTGATGAAGGATTTGAGTGTGCAACATATTGAAAAAGAACACCATCATGCAACATCACCCATATCGTGAAATTGCCATACTCAAACACTGGGATCAAAACTCGTTAATCCCACTTTACGTTGGGGGGGGGGGGGGGGCAGAAGATAGTACTACAAGTACAAGATGTCAGATGAATCTGTGAACCCTTACCGCCTGGCTTTGTAGCATAGGTAAATGAGTAATCAATATCTAGTAGCCTTTTCTCAAGTGAAATTGGGCCAGCCATGTATTTTCAAAATTAAAAGAGTTTAAAGTGATAGCTTCAATTTAAAAACTTGTCCAACTTTGATATCTGAGCTACATAGTAGTCGTTCTAAATGGCACAATAAGACACCTGGAATACAAAGGTTTGAAAGTTCACACGGCCAATGGCAAGTTATCATGAATAAACAATTAAAACTCGGGGCGAGTTTTAATAGCTAGGTGTACACACAGTAAAGTCTATGGGAGGAAATGGCAAGTGAATCTGGTAATGTTGAAATGCAATTTTTTCAGGGCTTCAATTTTAGACCTCATGCAAAAGATACTGGTAGCATGGGGACTCATGTGGCTGCAGATTTAACTGGGGTAAATGTTAGCCACATACCTTACGATTCCTGAGTAAGAGAGAAAAAAAGAAAAATAATATTCAGTGTGTCGTGTGGTCATTTAAAGAAATAAGACTGATGATCGATGCCTAATTTTTTAATATGGGACTCGTGTAAAAGACCACCAAGGTATTCATAGGTGCAGCAGCATCCCTTGATTGGGTTATTCCACATTTGCCTACGTAGAATAAAATTATGTCAATATTTAAAGGCTTAAAGTAAATGCATGATTGGGGGTAGTCTACACATTTTGGGATGAAAACTGCTCTAGAATCAAGTAAACTATGCAAGGATTCTAGCTTGAAAATCTTGTAGTCAATACGTTGATCATTCTAAAATATAAACAATGTCAATATCACTCGTACCACGGAAACCTGCTGTGTGGATCTTATGGAGCTTTATTTTTATCGTCCCCGGTAAAAAATTAAGATACTCTAATGTTTATGCTTGATTCTCCTTAAAGTAAACAAATTACAGACAAATCTCACCAGGTGATTGAACACTCTTGCTAGTCGTATAGTTGGTATATATTTCAAGTCATTTGGTCTTGAGGCATTTTCAAGTGTTTACCAATCATGTCACTACCTTTAAAGTAAAGATCAAGCAAGTACTTAGCAGTATACCTTATAAATTCACAATTAATCTTCATCTTGTAAACACCACTGCTAAATATGAACGCTTTGTTTGATCAAAGTAATGCATGGTTATGTGTCATTATCAAGCGTCTGTCTCTCAAGGCCATGTGGTAAACTGATGATCATAATTATCCCGGCATAAAATTGAGAACATTAACTTTCGTCTTTGCGGTCAGTGGGAGTTTGATAATTCTCAGCTGGTCCTAGCAGCTTCCGAATCCTGTCTGCTAATGCTCAGCCCTCCCAAGGTACATAAGCGATCAACATTGAGTAAATAAAATTATTAGGGACCAGGAGTCAAATATTTAAAATGCCCTAGTCCCTCTGCCTGTTTGATCTTCCCTAGTTTCGCTCTAATAACTTTTTAGCAATATTCTGAAATGTTTTGCCTGTGTGTAGAGAACCTTGCAGATGTGCTCCGTACTGAAATTCTGCTGTGTCGTGATTTGTGAATATTTGTGACCGTAAATTCATGAGTCTCCCTTTTTTCTGATTTATGGCCAGACATTCATGTTTAAATGAGGTGAAAAATATTTTCAATGCGTCTGTGATCAAAGAGTATTATTAATAATAAGAAAATATTTTGTAAAGCCAGGTTGGTAAGTAATCTGATTGAAAATTATAACGGTATAGATCTATTGACCCATCACCTTGTAGCTGTACAACATGCCCTAGAGCAAAAAAAATAAATAAGAAAATACTTTAGCTATCAATCGGAAATTCGGAACTGCCGCAAGTATGGCAGACTGACTCGTGGGGTACAAATCCTAAAATTGGTGTAGGCCATTTATTTTGGGCCACCAATGTTGGCGTGTGAATCTGTTGTGAAAACTTAAACCATGCGACCTTTAAATCCAGCGCTCTTTGAAAGGCAAGGTCTACCAGGCGTCATAAACCTTGCTGTATGGGTGGCCCCATTCGTCCAGTGCTTGCCACCTCAAGTTGAAAAACGATGACCCCTGCCTTGATTTGACAAAATGCCTATAAAATGACCAGAATTTGAAGTTTAGTCTCCGTCTCGTCCTGTCTGCATCTAATGAATAAACAGGGAAATGAAATTGTTTAAATGGTTGTGGTGTGAGTTGCTTGATGGGTTTTGTGAGCTCTATTGAGCAAGGACTCCACCGGCAATGGTGAATTTGAAAGAACACACATCCATCTTGTCAATTCAGTAAAAACCTGAAAACCCTCATGAAACATTGTATTGATATTGGAGGCTACATGTTACATGTATGTACACGATGTGTACACCCATTCAGCAGTATCTGTGGCAGGCAATTAGAAATCAGGAAACACAAATCTGTCAAATGATGTCCCTTTACAGTACTTGGACAGCTCTGTCATCTTGTATAAGTAGGCCTGGTTCGAAGTATCGATTTTGATAATCGATTATTGACAGTTGATAGTTTTTTCTGATCATACTGTTAATTCTGATTAAAATTAAACAGAAGATAGACAGTAGAATTGATATAATTTTCCTCTTAACACATATTTATATTCATACTTAATTTGCCAGTTCCACCAATTGCAATGAGTGGAGTTCAGGTAATGAAAAGCTTGTTCACTGTCATTGTCTGATTTACAAAGCTAACTTGTTTGAGTGTCATGTCAATTGTAGAACTACAATTGCATGTTTTAGGCCGATTCAACCCTTAGAGGATGATCTTAATTTTGCTATAACACAAAATCACACACTAATTCTACTAAACATAGACTCCAGCTTGAGATGATCGTTTGAACTAGTCCTTTTATTGGGTCAAAGTGAAATTTATAGGAGATACATGATGTGATGACGAGAAGCATTAAACAATATTTACAATTTCATTTATACGATAGCCTAAAATGTTGAGCATTCTGTAGGGCATTTGTGAAAAATATTGAGTGCTTATGTTGAAGATATTTCAGGATTTTTGGTTCGCCTCCTGGTAATGCTGGAATCTTGGACTATAAGCTCTACCATCCATCTCCCTAGATGCAATAATAAGTGACTCTACGTTTTGGAGAAAAGGTGCCAAAACAGCTTACACATGTGCAGTGTTATATGTGACAAAATCCATAACTTCATGATTGATACAAAGCTGTAAGGTTTTTAGACGACAGTTTGTTGGCTCCCACGCTGCGACAAGAAGTTGGCCGGGCTTGATTGATTACGGCAACAATTTCGAGAGGCACTGCGAATGGGAGAACGGTGTGGCACAGGAAGAAAAAAATATCATGGTTTAACGGCCATACTCCTGTTTGCTGACGTGTTAAAAAAGTACACAGTGGATCTAAAGCGTTGACTTGTTGTAAGGCTGTATCTAAAGTCAATGGCAAGTGGTGTATTATGTCACCGACGTTCTAATATATCACCAGCAAACTTGCCATAACACACCAAACTTCAGAAGAAGTTGTTAGAATGCCTGGATGTGATGTATAGAATATTTAAGATTTATTCGTAGTTCGTAGAAGGCGTCTCCAATGATTCCATCAAGCATCCAATACCGATCATGATTCATTGAGTGATTTTTTTTTTAACAGTACGTTACACCTGATAATATCATGATTGTTACTTAGCACTTACATGTACATTTGATTAGGGCAACTGTAACATTTTCAGACTTTGGTGGTATAAATAAAGTGTGCATACCTATTGTTTAAACAAGAGAATTGTGTATTTTATCTTGCTTTTATCGGAAGGCAGCTAAAGATTAAGACATGTATACATAAGGACAGTACATTGAAATCAGATTAAAGTGTAAATGTAACATTACTGTTTGACTGGGTGTATTATAGACCAGAAATAAGGTTTATTAGTGTGCTGCACCTTTTCTCATCAGTGTTGATCTTGTGAATTTCTCTAAAGGCAATAAAATAATCTTTTCAAGTTTAAAATTCAAGATAAAGGGAACCAACACCCTGGATAATTTATTTGCTATACAATGTAGAATATATATTGTGCCATGCCCTCTGCAAAATATTAGCATTATGATACTTCGTTTTCTATTTATTGAGGTTTGAATGTGAATTTCAAACAAAAATAAAGTAAAAACGACTTGGTAATAAGACTACTTCGATAACCCGATAACTATCAATCGATCGATCGCGCTATCGATATTTTTCTGTCAAACGTCTTGATCGATAAAGCAGTATTGCCGTAGTGGCTAGAGTGCCGCAGATGGTTCAGACATATGCTCCGGCGACAAAGCTCCGACGACAGATTGCTCCGGAAAAATGCGACAAATGCCCGCGAATTTGCTCCGCACAAATACTCCGAGACATTTGCTCCGTCGAAATGCTCCGGAGACATTTGCTCCGACGACAATGCTACCGGCGACATTTGCGTCGGCGACATTCTCGGCGATATTTTGCTCCGGCACAAATGCTCCGGCGAACATTTGGCTCCGGCCGACTATTGGCTCGTCTACAGTGGACAAATGCTTCTGCGGCGACAAATGCTCCGGCGATATTGACTTCTGCGGCGAACATTGCTTCGGCGACATATTCCTAAGGTGCGACAAATGCTCCGCGACAATCTCCGGCGACATTTGCTCACGGCAACATGTTTGGCTATTGCTTTTTTTATCTATTGAGTAATCCCAATTTACAAATGCATGTTTTCCTCCATACACTGTCATTTTAATTTTTTATAGCCTATGAATAATAAATTCAATCTACTGTTTATGAACTTATCTATAAGGGTTTTGTTCGAAAATTTGCCGTTTACTTGAGTATTTGTGTACGTAAATACAAGTAATTCAATACATATTCATCTTGACTTGAATTATTTTTAAACAAGTGTCACAAATGTTAACGCAATGTCTTTAAAAAGATACTTATGGATACCAAAACTTACGTCATATTATTCTAAAATTCTTAACAGCTTTGAAGTAAAAGAACTATTCAATATATATGGCGCACGTTTGTAAGGATGTCATGAGCAAGCGCCTGTATGTTTCGTCCGTATACACGTGATCGATCGCCCAGCTAACAAGAGCAGAGTGCGGATTCCACGTGATGTAACACTCTCAGGCGCAACTACGAAAACATTTTTCAACTTAGATTTCGTTATTTAGATTGAAAAAATTACCAATTAATTCACAACGGATTGCTCAATCGTTAATTCCGAAAATGCAATAAACACCGTGTGGAAGGGGACACCCCTCCCCCATCGAACGCTTTTTTCGCACTAACTCCCATCACTTGCGTTGTGGCCACGATTGTAGATATACCCCCCCCCCCCCCCACTTCCGGGGAAAAATCCGCGTACGGCCTAAGTTGTTTTAGTATGTAGTGATTGTCAGAATTTCCAGAAGAAAGCAGAAATTTTACTTCGAGCTGAAACAAATAAATAGTGTGATGAAATAAACCCTTTATTGATAAAAATCAGTAAAGGCAATAGAAATATCACAACAGTAACCTTTGGCATAACACAGAAGCAGTAAGCGAAACGGAGTGAAAACAAATCTTCAAGATATCCCGGTCAAAATACTGAAATAAGTTCTTTAATTTCTGAAGTATAAGGGTACTTTTTTGGAATATGACATAAAACTTTTATTTTAGGCAGAGCGCGCAAATGTAACGTTAATAATTATGAGAATTAACCTTGGAATTTAGATTTAAAATGTTACCTTGGGAGATTTACAATCTACTTTTATTTAAATAGAATGACAATGGGGGAACATGCATTGTAAATGGGTTACTCGATAGATTTTCACTTTTTCAAAGCACTTAAACGAAAGTTTTTGTGTCAACAATTTTTTTTCTGGCTTCATTTTGAGAACTTATCATTGACACCAACAACAGGCAGGAACCATAATAGCTCCAAGATTTTTTAAACTGAAACAATATTAATCCTTTAACGATTTAGAGAAAATAAGTATACTCTATGTAGAATTGAGGAATGCCCTGAACAAAAGCTGTGTACAGAATTTGAATCACCAAACAAAGAATTGTTAAAGACAATGATGGGGAAATGTGGCCAGATTGAAGTACAAGCGTGGACAGCAGATGTAGGAAACTATGCCAGATATTGAGTATAAGGAGTAACAGGACACTAACGAGACAAAAAATGCCTACTAAACAATGAAAGGGAGAGCGAAAGAAGGTAAAATTACAACAAACAGTTTACCTTGTGCTAAACTAAGATTACATTTAAACAGTACCAATCATCAATACCATGACAACACAATTTAACCTTGTTCTGGCAACAGAACGGTGATCTTTTATTTGTGATGTCACTTTCAAGAAAGTTCCAGAGACTTGGATTAGTATGACTAAGCATGATCTGAGCATAGAATGAGATTGTGAGAAGGGGTAAATTAAGGTTTCTCGCTCAATTTTGTATTTTTGCGATTGACTAAAAGTTACCGGAACGTTTGTCGCCGGAGTAATTGTCAGCGGAGCGATTGTCGCTATAGAATTATTGTCTCACATTTGGAACAAAATGTCATCGGAGCTAATGTCGTGGGAGGAATGATTGTAACTGGATCAATAAATTATTGAACCTTTGGAGCATTGTGTAAGAGCAACTGTTGTCGGAGCAATTATCACACCTTAAATAGCAAATGTCGGAGCAATTGTCGCCAGAACAATTGTCGTTCCTTTGGATTAAGTGTCGTCGGAGCAATTGTCGCACCTTAGGAGCAAATGTCGCCGGAGCAATTGTCGCCGGAGCAAATGTCGCCTGAGCAATGAGGAATGGTATTGTCATTTTATTAGCCGCGTGTAGCAACATGTACTGAATAAACTTGTGCAAATTACTTCACTTATTGAAAGCGGTAATTTAAAGAAAAAGTCCGCAACAAAAGGATGGGCGTGCGTCGCGTATATTGCACG
>JZLH01S0598065.1:297-28357 GCA_001188425.1 Eucidaris tribuloides
TGCATTCAACACCAAACATGCAATATGCATACATTAACTGTTCTATGTCTGGCAAGCCTTCAGCAACCTTGTCCAACAGAAAAGTATGGCATAAAAGTTCAACCACTATGAAATAGTGTACTACATAGTGTATTATGAGGTCAAAAACGTTGCATAATCTAGAACTGAGACTGAATATGCCAGTAGGTACATGGAACATTATGACAAGCTCAAGGTTCTACACCATCTTGACTGTCAAATACAAAATATAGACTTTATGTTTCATAACGAAAGATATGTTTTCTAGACCAAAATTTTGTGATGAAATCATTTCTGAAGTGGAAAGCATAATTGGCTTCGTTTTTTAGATATTTTGGAATTTGTTGGTATGTTATTTTGCAATGTAGCTAATGGGCATATGTAGTCTCAGTTCCAGACCAGCTTTTTTACCTGTAAATTACATCCACTCTCCGACTTTTTTTGTTGTTTTTTTTACCTCCGGAGACACTCACTCTGCTTCAAATCAGAGACCTAGTTATTGCTGAAAGCAGTTGACTGATATAAAGTTTTCTTATCACATAAGATGGGTAATCTAAATGTCTGGAAACAGACTGGGCATATTTTACCTTTAGATTAGTTTCATAGTAAATGGAAATTGTATGCACTATTTATCTGACAAAGGATGCTCTTCCTGAGGCTTATCACACCTTGCTACAACAAATTAATCAATTGCATTTTTGGTATTGAAAATCATACAAACAGGTGAAAAAAATACTTCTTCACTAAGGTTTCAGAGAGAAAGCATCCATCTAAATTTGATATATATGCAAATCATCTATTGCATATTATTTGGGGGTTCAAAATGAGTAAAATCCATTCTAAAAATAATGATTTTGAAAAGAAAAAACTATGCAGGCTACATATTGGAATCTAATAACTATTTTAGAATATAAGGGGCATAATTGATTAGATATCAGAGCCAATAATTTGATTCGTTTACTGAAAAATTGTTTTTTAGAAATGTCCTGACTCTTTCACACCTTTTCAAAATTAGGTAGCTTCTTTTGCCTTTCTTCTCCTATTTATTTATTTGTTAGAAATAACAATTATAGTGAGTTGTAGCTTATTAAATTGCATGAAAGGAGGGGAATTCAGCTTCTGACCCGCCTATCAGATCTTATAGTGGTTCAAAGATGCACATACTCTGAAAAGGGCTCTTTTTGGATAGTATCATTTGTCACAGCACAGGTAATATCCAGGTTACCACATGTAAAGTATGCAACTTAAATTATAGCAAATGTGTCTCACTGGAAAGATTATGATATGAATATTAAATATAAACACATAAAATAATATGCTTATTTGTGAATATCTACAAACATTTGATTTCAAAGTGGAAAATTTTATTCACCCAAAATGGCTTTTGGCGTCCAAATAGCCATAATCTTTTTTTTTCGCAAAAATGTAAAAGATACAGGGTTCTAAGTTTCAAAAATGAAAAATACATTACCTTTGAACACACATGTATTCATTGTTTCAATTCATTTCCTTAAATTTTTACACACTTTTGTCAGTCAAATGGTGGTCTGATTTTGACACAAACAATTAACATATGTATAAAAAAAAAGGAAAAAAAGAAGAAGAAAACGAAAGCATATTTGCATTTCTGCAGCACAAAATTCAGAAAGAAGAGACCTGTGGAGAAATTGTGGGGTTACTAAAATTTAGAAGAGGTTTCTAAAAGTCTTTTCATGATATTTTTTAGTTTGTTAGTTCACAGGACAATAATCAAGTATTATGCCAATATTTTAATTGTTGAAATTAGACCACTTTTCTGGTTAATTGTTAAAGACTTTTAAAGCTGATAAAGTTATGTAAAACTGGTCAAAGTAAAGTATGGTTTAATTGGGTTACAAGGAAATGATTTGGTTTCCATGCAACACCAGTAACTTATTTCCTTTCAAGAGTCTGATATAATGAAAAAAGAATAAATGCAATCGTGAGAACCAACTGTAACAAAAGTTGTGTGATGTTATTGCATTTAGTAACAGTTCTTAATATCAAATTTTGGGGCACCCCACGACAATAAAGCATAACTTACAATTTGAACGAAAAATGCGGGATTTTCAGGAAATGACATATGACTTGAAGACCCTTGAAATGCACATTTGGATACGATAACTTGTAAACAAAACACTGAATAGTATTTTAAGGCTTTAAACAAAATAGGTTTTCTCAATATCCCTTGATACACCAAAATGTCAGTTATCCATTTATGTCAGGGTGGGGTGGGCAGTGCATCCTAATAATCTAATCAATTATGCCCTTATCCCCAAAAGTGATTAGATTTTGATACGGTAACCTACATACTTTTTTTCAAAATAATTTTCTTAGAATGATTTTACCCATCTTCAGCCCAAATATGATATGCAATAGACTATTCATAGTGTATTCGAATTTAGCGATGTTTCTCTTTTGAACCTAGTGCAGAGTTATTTTCTCACTGTTTTTATGAAAAATTTTAAATACCAAAATGCAAATTGCAAATGTCAAGCCCAGCCAGCTGTCAGGTTGCTAAGAGCACCTTTGTCAGAATAGTGTGCAAGATTTTCATTAATATTAAAACAGTTTATGGGCAAAAGCTTCATGTGCCCTAGTCTGCTTCCAGACATTACATTCACCTTTTTCATATTTAATGAGCATAATTGACAATAGAACGAAAATGCTTGATTGTCAGGAAATTGTTATATGACTTTGAAAGACCTTTGAAATACACATTGGATATGTTAACTGAAAAACAAACACTAATAGTATTTTCAGGCTTTTAAGAGAAACACGTTTTGCTCTTGTATTTCTGAAACACTAAAAGTCAGTTATCCCCTTGTCAATGGGGGGCATATTGGCATGATCATTTCACCTTCTATTCATTACTCTGTTATCACTTTACTTATTTTGGTCAATCTTTCACAGATCCTACAGGTAGGGACAGTGATTTTCCATTTCCAAAAATCTGGAATTCAGTTTCAACTTGTCTGAAAAGTGGAAATTCCGTTTTACCATAGACTTTGTATACATGATAAAAAATGACTATTCCGTTTACTTAAAACTTGAAACAAATATTTCTCACTGTTTCTGTGTTTTTGTGTCAATTTTGTATAATTTTTGTTCTGAGTTTTCTGTTTTTTCCTTTCAAAAAGTAAAAATTTGGAGAAAAAAGAGGTTTTCGGTGATTTTCCGTTTGAAAACTCATTTTCCGTTTCAAGTTGTGAATTCCGGGAATTCCGTCCGTTTTCCGTTATCGCGGAAAATCACTGTCCCTATACAGGGTAGTAGGTACTATCTTTAAAAGTACAATTATTAAAAGCAATGTCTTTTGTCTTTGCGAAGACTAATCTCCTTCCTATCCTACTGTTATAAAACAACTTCTGAAAGATGTAAAATTGAGTACCTGTAGAACAACAAAATTTTAATATCAACTACGAATAGATGATATTCCGAAAATGTCACTCTAGTTCAGAAGAGAGTAGTTTCCGAACACTTTGCTTTTTAGAAAACTTGTGCATAATCATTATGCTGACAAAGTACTAACACATAAATCAATATGTGGGACAATGTCAATTGTTAAAGGTAAATGACATGATTGGGGTAGTCCTCAACTTGGGCTGAAACTACTCTAGAATCAAGTAAACTATGCAAGGATTATCCTGTGAAAATCTTGTAGTCAAATGTTGACTCATTCTAAAATAACTAATGTCAATTATCCCTCATGGCAGGCAAACCTGCTGCGTGGCTCTCTATGGGTCTTAATTTTTATCGTGCCCTGATAAAATCAAAATACCAATATGTTCATGCTTGATTCTCCTTAAGTAAACAAATTACAGACAAATCCTTCCAGCTGGGAGATCCACTCCAGCTAGTATATAGTTGGTAACTTGGTATACATTTCAACTCATTTGGTTCTTGAGGCATTTTCAGGTGTCCCCAATCGTGTTATTAACATTTAATATTGCAACAGTATGGGACAGTGATAGAAAATTCACCTTTTTAAAAACTGCCAATCCTACAACTATGTTTGCATTTACATTTGAAGTGAACTATTCCCAAATTATAATGCAAATGTGATATACTTTCACATGGAAACCAACAAAATGGGGAACTCTGATGGAAGATTTTTCCACCTCAACCAGTACTCCAGTTTATCTTGAATTCCATCGATTATTTTTGTATTTTTTCACCTGATTGTCGCTACAGGTACAGTTAAACGCTTTGCGTACAATGGACCCAACTCAAAGCCTAAAGACAACTCATCATTTACAGAAGAATGGGCTACCAGCCTTCCCACCAAACCAAAACCAGATTATTCATGTGAGTATTACTCAGTAAGGCTTAACATGACAGTTGAGTTATCATTAGCAAAAAAACAAACACAAAATAGAATGGAATCCTTGAAATAACCTGATATTTTATGGAAGCAAAATATTCTGTGATTACGTGGCTGTGTATGTCTGTATGAATTTATGAAATGTCAAAAGATTCTGAACTATGTAAATTCATAAAGTCAGAGAATAGTCATATCTCACCCAAGCTCACAAACGAAAGCATATTATCAATCAGTTTTTGTAACAAACATTTGGCAAATATTTCAGCCAGCATCAACATTAAATAATCATTGTGTCACCATTCACCAGATTGTGCGCACCCAAAAACACTGAGGTACTGAAAGAGTGAAACTACATGAACCAGGCACAGAACTGTAAGCGCGTATTGATGATTAATTTCTGAAATACATATAGCTTTACAATGAAAATGAAAATTGACAAATTCACTTTTTATTATGTTATTATTTTATTTTAGGGGGGGGGGGGCATGATCCTGATTCTGATTGTTCAGATGATAAAGCTAGTCTGGGCATTCGAATCTTTACACAGAATTTTAATTATACTATTAAAATTTATACAAAATGTTCAAAGTTTTTCTTGGTCGATTTTGATTTGTTTGTTTTATTTGTTAGGGCTCGTGAGCTTACTAATTTCACTGAAATTGTGAAATTCATTAATTACTTATACTAATTTATGCAAATTTATTTAAAATCAATGAAAAATGACAAAAAAGCCTGAAAGCCTGAAATGGCATTATTCAGATGCGTTCTAAGATTGTGAGTGCAGGCGAGACATATATTACACATTGCATTACTTTCTTGTTACAATTTTGAGCTATTCTTTTTACTCTATTACAACTTTTAATTAAACATGAAATGAATGTGTTAATACTAGGCATTCCACAGAACAGGTGACTAACATTCTAGAGTTAGTTGGGGGACTAAGATAGTCTACTTTCAAGAATACCAGTCAATATGTTCCCCTCTCTTTTTGATACTGTATGTTATTATGTCCTGGGAAATACTGTATCTGTTTATTCATGACATGCTTTGTTCTAAAATTTAGTCCTAGGACATGAACCAGAGTTGGACGATGTCTGGAGCATCCGGAAAAATGTATCAGCCAGCGTCAAACCAGGGGAGAAGACAGGCACGGGACCGGCCCTGCCGTCCCAGAGCGGTTACTACTCCCGCCATGCAGGATATGTGAAGACCTCCAAGTTGAATGAAGATACTTCAAGGTTGTCGCCAAATGGAATGTCTGGTGGCGGAAGTAAGTTTTTATGCCTCAGCAGACAAAGTCTGCAGGGGGCATTAAGCGTTGCCCCTGTCTCTCCGTCTGTCCTAGAATTATTTTCTGTATGAACTATTAGATCTGAAAAATCTTTGGTGTGTAGTTAGATGACAATAAAATATAGGTCAAATTCAATTTCAGAGTCCACACATCAAAGCTCATATATTCAAATTGGTTTCCACAAAGTAGCTTAACAGGACAGATTTCAATAATTTTTTGTGTGTAGATAAATGACTCTAAAATACAGACCAAAGAACTAAGAAATGCTTATTGATCACATTAAGCAGTGGCATCCATGTCCTGTGGACCACTGTGGACACAGCACATTTCTATTTGAGATTTGTGTTGTTACATGCATGGCCTTGACTACCAATGGTACACCTGTTTGATGACGTTCAGGACTAAATTTAGATTTTATAAAGTGTTTAATTTCTTGTTCACTGTGAAATATGTTTTTGTTTCATTTTGATTTCTTTTAGCTTTAAGAATCAACACCTCTCTGATGGCTTTATGTGTGTTTTATATCCTGTATTTGTCAGATTTTGAAAGTTATTACTATGGCGAGGGCAGATTTGTGTAACTTATTGTTTTGGAATGAACACCACAAAACTATTTCATTACAATCTAACAAATAAATCTCTCCTATTAACCACATAAAAACAAAATGTATTTTCTTGTGTGTTTTTTTTCCTCAGATTCGAGGGGTTATTCCTATGGTGGGGCAGGTCTGGGTATCCAGATTGTTTTAAAATGAACACCACTAAACTATTTTATTACAATCTAACAAATGATTCCCACCTAATTAACCACATTAAACAAATGTATTGTGTTTATTTTCTTTTAATTCCTCAGATTCGAGGGGTTATTCCTATGGTGGGGCAGATCTGGGTATCCAGATTATTTTAAAATGGACACCACTAAACTATTTTATTACGATCTAACAAATGATTCCCACCTAATTAACCAACAAATGTATTTTCTTGTGTTAATTTTTTTTTCATTCCTCAGATTCGCGGGGTTATTCCTATGGTGGCGGCAGATCTGGGTATTCATACACCGGAGGAGGAGGTGGGGGTGCAGGCACTGGGGACATGCCCAGCCCCAGGTTTACGACAGGACTCAACACAACTCAGGGTACTAGCAGAAGCCCGGGAGCAGGTAGGGTTTTCGTGTGATATTATACAAATAGTGAATGGTCACGAGTGCGATTGTACAAATTCCGCATGAGGTGAAATATTGAGAAGCTCTATAGTTCAATGTAGAGGTTAAAACAGTGCAACAGGCACATATTCAATGAGACTCCTTGTCTCATTTGTACAACTGCCAGTAATAGCAATGCCATAGACATTACTGTGAGCATTTGATTAATCATGGTGCTGTGTCACCTTATTAGTGATATTTCTTTGGCGATAATCTGTGTGACACTTTAATCAAGTATGACACAACACTAGTTTTTTCAATTCAAGATCATACATATTGTATGTTAACATTGATAGTTCTTGAATGATACCTTGCAACTAAATTGTATAAATCTGACTTGAACAACTTCAGATTGTGACATAGAAAACAATTACACAAATCATTTGTTTCAAAATGCTCAGAATGTGTATTTTATTATGAAAGCATTTGAAGACTGTAGAATAAGAAGTACTTAAAGTCACTTTTTGACGAAATTGAGTGATTGTTTTGAAGTCGTTACATGCTGGGAAATTTTTTGACAAAACTTTGGTCAATTTGACCCTTCCCTAGTACGGGTTCAGGGGAGGGGTCAACAGGGTTCAAATTTTTAACTTGGTCTAATGTCTTGAAAATGTTTCTCAAATTACTGGACCAGTTACAAAGATTAAGAAAATACATAATTTATCATGTATTTTGTGCTTTGTTGATGAGATATGGGGTCACTTCCGGTCAAAGGTCCAGTAAGGTCAAATTTCAAACAACGTCCACATGTGACAATTTGAATATCAAATTGTTCATCTTACTGAGGACAATCCAAAAATATATGCAATTAAGTGTATTTGACATTCATTTATTCGAGAAATGCATTTGTGTTCCTCAGACCCTTGTTTGGAAATCGACAAGTGTGGCAATGTATGTTTTTGTCCCATATTCATCTTTTATTGTGTCAATTGACTTCACCAAGTTTGGATGTACATATAACTCAAACAATTGTGATCTGTAGACAAATTTGAAAACTTTGAGCCTTTGTTTCTCAAAAGTAGTATAATGTGACTTCAGTACTTCTTATTCTACAGTCTCAATTTTGTATAACTGTGCCACTGTGAAATAATTCTTATAGTCTGGGAGCTAGCTACTTCTCAATTTACCCCATCGAGCCCAAACGATTTGACCCCTCAAAGTTACTTAGACTACCTATGCGATTGAAAAAAGATATGTCAGCTGGACACCAGTGGTCGGGTTTGGTCCCCAGATCGAATTTAAGGGGGTTCATAACCCAGTCCCACGCATGGATTATTGAGTATGTTTGGCGTCTTGGTGACCTGTATACTGCACGTGTGCGATGCGGTACGCATTTTGTCTGTATGAGCGCGGGCAATTTCATGTCATTGCGCAATGTTATGTATTAACATCATTGATGCGCGTGCGCGTAATACTATGGCACGTGGCGCTACGGGTCGGCGCTAGCTCATTTTAGAGTCATTGACCTACTTTTATAGTTGGGGCGTGTTAGGGGGCTTGAGGTAGGAGGGGAGGGTATGCACGGGGTGTTTAGGGGAACTGACAACCCCTTTCTTACAAGTTGAAATGTCAGTTGGATATTTTTGTAATGTACACCCATAGAAGTATCTATTGACCAAATATGGCTATGTGGGGTAAATTAAGTTAAACCCCAAGGAGGGGGGAATGGGGGTATTTTGGGGAGGAGCTGACAACCCCTTTTCGACTACTTGATATGTCAGTTATGATATTTTTGTTATATGCACCCATAGCATTATCATCGGCCCAAATTTGGTCCATGGGCTAGATGGGGTAAATTCAACCCGCCCCGGGGTCATTTTAGGGGGGTCCTGGGGAATGAACCCGACCGGTGGGGTCCAGCTGACATATCTTTTTTCATTCACAATTAGGTAGTCTAAGTAACTTTGAGGGGTCAAATCTTTTGGGCTCGATGGGGTAAATTGAGAAGTAGCAGGCTCTCGCCCTATTAACGCTCTCACTGAAAACTTGTTCTACATTTCTGAGTCATAGATAATGATGATGACTGCCAGTTACTAAAACGGATCTGTATTTTCTGTCTTCTTTTACCAGCACCACCACTGATATCAAGTTCTCGGTCGCCTACCAGCAGTAGGTCCTCCGGCTTTAGATCCAATGGGAGTCGGGGCGGCGGTGACAGCTGGAGCAGTTTCTAGACAGCAAGTTTTATGGTTAACTCTTAACATGCCGGAGGATTTGAACCTCCATGGACGTAATGTGTATTATGTGGTGCAGATCTTCAACTTTGGCACGTTAAGAGTTAAGGACTAACGAGCTCGAGGAATGATATTTTTACTGTTTCATTCCAAGGGCGTCATCTCAAATATGTGTAGTTTGAAGATGAGTTTGTCAGGGAAAAGTCGGGGGGGGGGGGGCGAGACTCTGTACAACTGTCTGGACCCTCGTACATTGCGTGAATGATTATCAATCTACAAATAAAATTCCAGTGGATGAGGACTTGTATATGGCTGAAGCATCACATTATTATTGATGTGCAGTCATGAATGGATCCTTTTACTTAAAGGTAAATGACATGATTGGGGGTAGTCCTCAACTTGGGCTGAAACTACTCTAGAATCAAGTAAACTGTGCCAGGATTCTCCTGTGAAAATCTTGTAGTCAAACGTTGACTCATTCTAAAATAAACAATGTCAATATCACTCGTAACACAGAAACCTGCTGTGTGGCTCTCTATGGGGCTTATTTTTATCGTCCCCGGATAAAATTAAGATACTCCTATGTTTCTGCTTGATTCTCCTTAAGTAAACAAATTACAGACAAATCCTCCCTGGTGGGTGATCCACTCCTGCTACTGTATAGTTGGTATATATTTCAATTCATTTGGTTCTTGAGGCATTTTCAAGTGTTCCCAATCATGTCACTAAACTTTAACCCGTAAGAGACTAAATACGAGATATCTTGTGCTGGAGTCTATGCAGATTATGTGTTATAGTGAAATCAAAAATGTCTCCAACGGGTTAACAACAAACCACTTCCTTGGATGACTGGCTTGTCGTCCTTTGAAAAGGTAAAACTACTCGAGCAGGATACATCCACCACCTGAATAGCTACTTCACGTGGTAAGGGTATGAGTAATGTTTTGCTGTGCTTCTGAAGTGCTGCAAAAGAGATGCTCCACCTTTATATAGTTTTACTACGCACACATGTACAAGCAACTCTATTTTAAGTCAAGTGATCCTTGAAATTGGTTCTCAGCTGGATTTTGTCCTGGAAGTTTCTGTTATTCTGCTCTCAAAGAATGTTTTTTGCCTCATCTGTAGGCATAAGCTGGTAAGCATTATTGTGTCCGTGACAGGCTAGCATACATGTATTTTATCTGAGTGTTGACTTTGTTTGGACACTATCATGCAAGTGTTCGCAAAATTTGTCAATGTCATCATTTATGTTGGAAAACTTCTTGGTTTCAACATATTCCAGTGGTTTGGTTTTGTCAAGATGAATTTTTGGTTGTGTTTTGGACTTTGGAATGAATAAGCTCATATGACCATTCCTGAACTTAAAGAGGCTGTATGGGTAATTTATAGGTATTTGTGTTGATATCAGAAAACAATAAAATAGTTTGGGGTCTCTTGTCCTTTGACACAAGAAAAACTTTGCACTAAATTTTAGGGTGAAATTTTACAAATACAGTACTTCACATTTGTCATCATAGAACTGTTGGCAAAAATTGACACTAAAAAAACCTGTAGTTGTACAGTATGTGATGGCCATTTTAAGTTTTGGCTTTATCAAAAGAAAATTTAATTATCTTGTCCTCTGCATATTTGACTAGCTATTTGAGAGCAGGCTACTTGTAGTGACAACAAACTTGGGTTTCTCTGAAATGATGAATCCACCGACATGCTACTAAACTTTTGGAGGAAACCCTATCAACCGAGGGTCAGATAGACCAATTTTCCATTATCAGTAAAAGTGTGTGGTAGACCGATTTTCAAAAAGGGTCCTTTAGACTGATTACTGGAAAAGGTCTGATAGACCGAGGGTCCTTTAGACCTATTATCAAAAATGATCCAACTAGATTGTCTGTGGAACCTGTTTATTAATCAGTCTATTGGGCCCTGTTTGATAATTGATCTATCGGACCCATTCAGTAATCGGTCTATCGGACCCTCTGTCTATTAGACCCTCAGTCTATGGGACCCTTGTTGTATGGGACCTTTTACAATAATATGTCCATGGGACCTTTTTTTGATAATCAGTATATCGGACCCTTAGTCTATCAGACTGTAACCAAACTTGTTCTTGGTAGATTGGGTGTCCGTTTCACAGAGTTGGATTACAAGTAGTTTGAGATGTGACTGCCCTCATGGGTAATTGTGCTTAAGAGAAACAATCAAACCTTGCAAATCAAGTTGGTAAAACAACATAAACTCTAGTCTTGAATCAATAATGGTGTTTATGCAACAAAAATTATTTGCACAATTTAAAAAGAATAAGTGAAACTGCTTGTTATTTCAATTCAGATCGATTGAGATGGTGTTATTGCAGCACGAACACTAATGTAATGGATCTTGTGCTTTTTCACATTAGAGTTTATATCATGAATTATATAAATCATAATTTGAGACTAAGGATTTAATTATTTTAAAAAATGTTACCAATGTGCTTTCCCAACTCGGCAGCATAGTTGACCGTGTATCATGTGTGGTAATTTACACAATGCAATTCACTGATGCAAATCACACAATTTGAATGTTTTGGTTGCAGTTTTTGGACATCACACACGACATTTTTCACTGCTTGAGACATTTGACAGTTGTTTTATAGAATCTGGTGTTAAGTCCTTCGTAACAAGCTCTGCCCATCCCACCCCCACCCACCCCACCCCCTTCCTCTACTAAGTGGGTTCGGTGAATGCTACTGATTTTTCTCCAATGTAGATGAGAAATTTATCTTACTTGGACATGCAGACATCCAAGGCATAACTGGTGACACAAAAAGTTGGCCAAATACTATGAAGAGATGTAAATGAAAAAGAACTTTATTCATTGGAAAAGGATTTGTGTAGTGTAGTATTGTCATGTATGTGGTTTAACTTCAGGTATATTTTGAGGAGTGGGTGGAGTTGATGGGCCTTTGCAGAGACAGGGCAGCCAACAACGGAACCAATGTGCTTTTTTGCCTCTTTGAGGTCAAAACTACCAATTTTATCCATGGAACCTGTCAACAAGTTGTTATAAATGGCTACTGTAAACAGGAAACCATTCACTATTTAGGTGAGGGAATAACTTTGATTGTAATATTGTAATATTATCAATCTCTAAATGTGACCTCTTAAATGTGTTCCCACCTACAACTCTGACTCTCCAATACTCAAGCAATATGTTCCTTCTGGTTTATTCAGTGTACAGTAGGTAAGAAAAAAAAAACCTATAATGAATTTAAGAGTTTGGGGGGAATGAAAACAAAATAATGATGATTTCTACTAAATCTGTAATTTGACTTTCAGTTTTCTTTTGTTGTTACTTTGATTTCCATACAAAAAAAAACACTGTGAACATCATACTAGATCCCCAAAACATCACTGTCAACATTAAAGATTGGGTTATTGATTTGCACGTCAAAAAACATCTATATGAATCAAATCAGCTGAAATCATATCCAATGTGAAGATTAATATAAATAAACACCTCTCATAGAGACTTGGGGTAAAATATTGAGTTTTGGTTAAAATCTGGATGGTTAAACTTCATCCTTTTTTCATTTGCTCAGGAGCAAATTTTAAAAAATCTGCGACGTCAAACGTGCACGTCCCGTTCCAAAATGGTTCGATCAGCCGTTAGCCAAAGGTCACGCAGGGGATAGCGGTTGACCAATCAGAGGGCAGCGCTCGTCTTGCTACGGTGCACAGAATCCGCGATTCGCATTTTGAGCAAAATTGAAACTCACAGAAAGAACAACATTCTGGTAACATGTTGTTATTAGTTTTTCTCATAAAACAACAAATTCATGACATATGGATCTCAGACTTTCAACACACCATTTGTAAGTACTAAACTACCGTTTGCTATTGATAATGAAGGGAAGTAATGGACTTGCACATCCCTGCAAATCAATAACCCAATCTTTAATGTCATAGAAGATAAGTTGACACAAACTTGACAGACTCAACAACTACACTAGTTACAGACAGTCAATCAGGACCAGTTGTATTTGATTTGATCCAGATGACACATATCCTACAGTACATCAGTTTACAGCAAGTCATATAACAATGAAAAGTCTTCAAGTGCGCACTGCACATGAGTGTCGGCACTTTTGCATTGCAGTATATGACTTCATATTGTGAGCATATAAAACAGATTGAATAATTCTCCCTATCGCCTATAGCTCTCTCACGAATCTGAAACGTATGGGCGCTCTAGATTTTTGACCCATTATTCTTGGGAAAATAAACTTCGTTAAGCAAGCGTGATACACATTGAATGCTAAAATATCTCTGTGATGCGTGTAAAAATCATTTCTTATACTCTTCAAATAATTTTTGTTTTTCAAGTCGTTCGTTCATATAACAACCCTTCCATTTAGGCCATGAACGGAGCCACCGGCAGTCCTCACACACCGGCGTTCGCGTTCCGACTCGGTGTGTGCATGGTCGCATTTCTCTCTCACCGGGTAAACATTTGCGGCTTTCCTAGCGAGAGTTTCGAGTTCATTCCTTTGTTTACCGGTCGTAGGAACATTTCTTCTACTAAGAAAGTCCTTTAATTGCGACACAGACATTCTCCAAAATTGTTCGTCAGGTCAATCCATGTTTGCTCGGGTATAAGATATTGATATTACGAATTTGATGAGGTTCGAAATGACATGTTTTGTGCGTTTGAATGTACGATTTACCAGAACCGGAAGTATACATCCCAAGAGCAATCGATCAGATATCGGTATCGCGGGGTGATATCGCTTGATATCGGCTATATGCGATAGGGAGAATTGACACTTTGGTAGAGGGTTTGGAGTAGGGCAATTAAGTGGCATCTTAACTAGCTTGTATTGATTTTTTGCTTGCAGTTGGAATGCCTTGTACAAACATATGGTTATGTTTATGATGGGACTATTTAATTGTCAAAAATGTCATTAAACCCTTCAATCATAGTCAAAACAGGAATATGAAATGGACTTTGCCTTTCCATCCTGTAATCATGCCATCAACATTCCAGCAGAATTTCTAATGATGTCAGCTGATATATAACTGTAGACACAAGGCTTTTGAGTAGCTGATCAATATTTTGTGGGTTAACCCTTTACTAATGGTGAGTAATTAGGGAGTATTAATGAAGGAAATGCCCCCTCTGAAGAACACAACTCTTAATTACAAAACCTATGACATGAAATTCCTGTGGTATCACAACTTTCACAGCTGCTGCACTATTGAAGATTTCATATGTAGGCCTACAGCAAAAAAAAAAGTCAATACTAATCTAAAACGTTTGTGTGACACATTTGTGTTTTGGTGTGATGTGTTAAAATTGCAAAAAACTCACAATTTGTTTTAAGTACACCAAAATGTTTGTCATTTGTGTGTAACAGAAATTGTCTAAAATATACGTGTCCATAATTTTGAAACTATATTGTCCCAAGTAATGTGAGGGATTAAAAAAAATATATATTTTGGCATTTTACTTGTAATCACTAAAAGAGATTTTATCATTGTATTATGTGTGATTTACTGTTAGCAATTTGATGTGAGGATTTATAGGTATATGTCGTGGTTCATTTAACTGCTTTTGTCAAATTATTGTCCTTTAAATAATCTACATGTACCAAACATAGTGTATATATTTGTGAGTGTATATTGCTTTAAAAAACTATTGGCTGAATACTCATATATTTTCTCAACTCTAAATAAATATATGTCTTATGTATATATCTGTATAATACAATGCTGCTATTTATGTTATAGCCAACACGTTGTGGGTAGGTTTATCACTTTTTCAAATGTCTCAAATGATGTTACTGTGATACTTTCCTTTGAAAACATTTTAAACAATCAGGAGAAAGTATCTGCCTTTCTGGTTTTTAGCAAGTGGAATGTAAAAGTGTGGTACAAACTCAATTGATTTAATCTAACTGTTTACCAAATGCTATCTAGTGAAGACTATATCCTATACATGCAATACATTTTTTGGTCTGTTTGAGGTTGTTTTCTGATAGTGGAGGGACGGTGTTATACTTAATTTGAATGATTCCTGAAAAATTTGTTGGATAAACCAGACAGACTACACTTTGGCTTTAAATGGGCATTTTATATATTGACTCTAAAATAATATAGAGCAGTATTTGGTAATTATTTGTTGATCTTTGAGAAGAGACTTGTGTTATATTGGGATGCACTGTATGTGTACACATACCCAAATACCTCATTCATTTCCACTCGTAAGTATCCACATCTTATATCTTTAAGGTATTGGCAACATGTTTTATTTTGTTTGTGTTCAGTGAAATTTGTTCTGGAATTTAGTCCCACACAAATTGTATTCTTATAATGTAATTTTTGGATGTGTTACTTGTATAGTGTGTGTATTTGTTTGATGTGTGTGTGTACTAGTTATAGCATTTTGATTGAATACATTATGTACTATCATTGACATTCCAATCTTAAAAAGTTTCACCTTGTCAAATTTAAAATCTATTTTCTCTTCAACAATGTTGATGGATATCAAGAGTTGATGATACTACAGTTGCGACATTGTCCAATGTAATGCTTCCTAGTCATGCCATCTTCCTGGATGCGCACAACCAACTAGACAGATTGAAATAACAGAAATATTGAAATGAAAAGGGAAAATTTCCCCCCCCCCCCAAACACAATTACAATTGCCTTTGAAATCGTTTTTTTTTTGGGGGGGAGGGCATACTGGATTATACATTTTCAATTCAATTTAATTAAATTCATTTTTTTTTCAATTCAATTCACATTTATTCAGAAACTTGCACATAAAAATATAGTATAAGAATATAAAAGTGTATCAGGAACACATCATAAAAAGCCAGGGGCTCGATTAAATTGTGTGCACCCTAAAACAAGTACATGTATAAAATTAATAGATATGGCATATAATGATACATATGTATGGACAAAGGAATGAATATGGATGTAGGGACAAGTGTACATGTATACAAAGGGACAGGTTAGTTAGCCTACAAGCATGGACTTTATTTAAGCCAAACCTAGTCAGGCTGCTCACTGCTTAAGTCAAGTAGATGAGCTCTAACAAAGAGCCTATGGAAGTGGAAGTCTGCATGACAGATTGGTCAGACCCTGGTTTGCGCACCATGATCAACAAGGGTTTGTGCCTGCAAACTAGTGACATGTATGGACGAGGAGATGAAAAAGTTAATTTTTGCCCACGTCTAGATGGGGAAGGTGCATGGTGTTGGACAAGGTCGTAACTGTAGGCGTAAGTATGATTGTGAATATGAGTGTGATCAGTTAATGTCACAGACAGTTTAAAAAATGACCATTAGTGAAGGATTAAAGGAAAATATGATAAGATATGAAGGGTTGCTCTATGAATTATTGTGGAGGCTATCACTAGAGGTACTGAATAACTTGCATTCAATAATGGTTAATTTTGAAAATGTCTGTGACAATAACTGATCACACTCAGATATTGTAGAGGAGAGTCGTTAAGTTCAAGGCACAGCGACAAAATTTGTACTTGGGTGCTTTGAGATATTTCAGTTGTGTAGTTTTTAAAGGGAAAGTCCATTCTGAGGAAGAAAAGTTGCTTTGAATAAAAGCAGAGAAATAACAGGAGATAAGCAGAGAAATTTTGTTGAATTTGAAATTGTTCTAATTTTTAAAGATGAAATTTAAAATTTTTAAAGAAATTTTGTAAAGATCATTGTACTCCACATGATCAACATGATGTTGCTCTGAATTAGATTTTCAAAGCAAACATACATGTAAAATACCCCCCCCCAAAAAAAAAGTATCAATCCTTGTTCACACTATGTTCGCAACTTCACAGTACTGTGTTTCCACCTGATAAAATATATATTTTAAGTCCACTATGCATAAACATTGTCATATAAATAAAAACTTTGATCACAAGGGACAATTACAATGCTGCCAATTGTATAGCAATTTTTGGATTTCCCCCCCCCCCCAAAAAAAAAAAAAAATTATCTTGTCCATTTGTTGTTTAATCTTCCACTGATACATTCTCTGATTTTTTAGCTTTTATTCAAATCAACGTAAACCAGAGTGGAGTTTCCTGCTAAAGACGGGAATATTAATTGTATTTGAAACGGGTAACTTAGGCCACTACGCACTACACAATGTTCTCTGTTCTCTATGATCCTATACTTTGCGACTGGAGGTATCTCCCCCCCCCTTTAATTTCATCAATCACAAGTCAGTCGGAATAGCCAGTCACATGTCGAATGATCACAAATTGCAGATTTGAAAGAAAGTGATTTCACACCTCCTGTCGTGTCAGCGCTAAACGCAAGGAAAATTACATAGTGTGCAGTGGCCTTGTTGTAATGCATTAAATTTGTATTCTATTAATATCATGTATATGTTTAAACTTTTTCTTTTGATACCTTTCACTACCCAATATCTTTTCACACCTATCCAACTCAAGATGTCTTCATTTCATGCTATTATATCAAATTAAGTTGCATTAAATGTAAAATCACTTTATTTTGTACACAGCATGACAAGTCTCACTGAGTATTTTGTGTTATTTTCATGTGTCACTCAATATCCACATGGTAACAGGGGTGTTAATCCATTTTTCGGATTGGTGGTGGGGGGGGGGGGTTAGAAAGTTGAAAAACAGCAAAAATTTGCAATTTAACACTTTTGCGCACAGAGCATGCCAAAAAAATTGAAAATTGCATATGTTTGATAGTATTTTTATCTTAAGTTCAATGGGTTTGTAGAGATTTGCAGTGCTTTTTATACATATTCTGCAATACATTATAGGATTTTTTCAGGTTTTCAAAATTATTGGGGGGCATATTGCCCCCCCCCCCATATCTTCATTGGGGTGGCGACTGCCCCCTGTCCCCCAGGATCGACTTCCCCGCATGATAATTATGTAAATGGGATTTTTTTGTTCAGAGGCACAATTTTTTGTGGACTACATTATTTGTTGCAGTATAATCACTTGAGCAAATTAATACCACATACAGTGTACATGAAAATGGACCAAACTTACTGCTGTACCATACCATAAAACTTATCTTTACTAATAGCCAATATTTTCTTCATTTTAGTCCAATTTCAATGATTTTCTTCCATTTTATGTGTTGTCAGTTATGGCAAATTCAGAGAGAGTGACTAATATTACAACAGGGCTAAACCTGGTTTATATTGCTCGCATAGACTTTGCGAAATACATTTTATTGGGTAGCGCTGTTGTACATGTAGTTTGGACCCATTTTCATATAATAATTGTCAAATAATTACACGGGAGATAATACTGCAATACGTTTATAAAGCCCCATAAAGCCCTGCCAATTTGTGCTGATACAAAGTCTTCTCTTCAAAAAAAGAGTGAGTGACGAGTTCACAGTTTAAAGGGAAATAGCAACATTGGAAATAGTCCTTAATTTAGGGCACAATGCTGCCAGTATCAAATAATACTGTTTCAAGTTTCTGCTCTGAAAGTTTCATATTCGTACATTTCCTCGTGTACAATTGTTATCAGAAAATGCAGTGACTGTGAAGTTTATTCCGTAGCTTTATATGGGATCGAATTTTATCAGGGCAGGAGATTAATGAATAGTGGTAAATTAATGCCCGTTTGTCCTCCAAATTCAAGACAAATCCTTTCAGCCTGATAATAGAGCTAGGGTATACATTTGCATATGTTTCAATTTGTTCGGTTCTTGAGGAAATATTGATTTCTCCTAATAATCTTAATTCCTTTTAACGAGTGATTTTCTTTGCCTCCGCAACGAAGTTGCCGGAGGCATTATGTTTTCAGGTTGTTCGTCCGTCCGTTACCGGTTCTCGTTACCGCGATAACTTAAGACCGGCTGATCGGATTTTGATGTAACTAGGTCCAAGTATGTACCATGGGGCAAGAATGAACTGATTAGATTTTGGGGTTGAAAGGTCAAAGGTCACAGGGCATAAATCGTCTGATTTGGGCTCGTTACCATGATAAATTAAGAATGGCTTGTAGGATTTTGATGTAACCTGGGTGAAGTATGCACTATAAGGCAACAATGAACTGATTAGATTTTGGGGTTGAAAGGTCAAAGGTCAAGTTCACAGGGCGTAAAATATGTCTGATTTGGGCTTGTTACCACGATAACTTGAGAATGGCTTGTCAGATTTTGATGTAACTTGGGTGAAGTATGTACTGTAAGGCACCAGTGAACTGATTAGATTTGGGGGTTGAAAGGTCGAAGTTCAAAGGTCACAGGGCCTAAAATATGTCTGATTTGGGCTCGATAACTTGAGAATGGCTCGTCAGATTTTGATGTAATTTGGTTAAGGCTACGGTCACAAATAAAAGCGGCGACCGCCCGATTTATAGCCTGCTCGGTCGCCGCTGGAATTTAGGCATCGCCCAGCGATTCTTGGGGCATGTTGAGCGGGCTGTAAAGCCCTAGCGATGCTCGGGCGGCGCCCTGTCGATTTCCTGTCGGTCACCGATCGATTTAAGTCAAAACTTGGCAAAATCGAGGGAGCTTCTCCGCGCGGCGACCTGGCAGTAACCGACTGATGACTAACCGATTCCCGGACGGTCTCCCACCGGTCATCAGGCGATTTGGCGGTCTCCCATCGGCCATAGGACGGTCGCCCACCGGTCATCGGACGATTTGGCGGTCGCCCACCGGCCATCGGACGATTTTTAAGAAATCGGCCGGTAGCCCGCTGGTGATCGGTAGGACCCTGCAGATATAAATGCGTACTGGCGGCGAACCACTGGGCTCCTCCGGGAATATTTTTCACTGGCAGCCTGGTTATATTTATGTGGTTGCCCCACTGTGGCCATTAACAATACAGCTTTTTTCTCCAGCTCCATTGGTTTTGTCTTGGGCTTTTGTTTTTTTTTATTTCATGAAAACTGTAAAAAATACATGTGGACTTTTAGAAAACTGTGTACAAAAATCTAGCTGTTTTCTCTTGTGGAGCACGCTGATGAGGGCCTGACATTGTGGTCACAAATACAAAAATTAGCCTGCTCGGCGGCCGGGCGGCGAGATTTTATCCATTTTCGCCTGGTTACCGAGCGGCAGCCGCCCAGGCACCGCTGGTTTTTAGGGCATCGGTCGGTCACCGCTGAAGTTTTAGCGCGGAGTTAAAATTCCAGCGGCGCCTGCTCGATTTTACTCGCCGCCCAAAACACGCCATGTGGCCGGGTGGGCGCCGCCCGGGTACCGACCGGGTACCGACCTAATCGAGCAGGCGCCGTCCAGACGCTGACCGACTTTGAACTCACCGCCCAGTGACTGACCTATTGCCCAACAGCGACTGGGTGGCGACTGGGCGGCGACCGCTCGGCGGCCTTTTATTTAGTCTAGGTTCTAGCCGTTTCTATTTCGGTTTAATTCTCCGAGTTGCAGCCAATACTCGAATATCGCCCTCACTCGGCTTGGCGCGATATTCGAGAATTAGAACTCAGAGAATTAAACCGAAATAGCAACGGCTAGAACCTAGACTATACATTTATTAAGCAGCTTCAAAAAGTAGATTATTCCGACTGAATAATCGGCCATCGATTGACATGCGCCGTTAAAACCGACAACAACAACAACAACAACTACAAGTAACATAATCAATTAACATAAATCGTTTGATGGTGATTGCTTGATTAGGTCGATGCCTAGGCGGCGAGCGCCCGGACACCGGGCATGTTTTGGGCGGTGAGTAAAATCGAGCAGGCGCCGCCAGAATTTTAACTGCGCGCTAAAGCTGCAGCGGCGACCCACCGATGCCCAAAAAACCAGTAATGCCTGGGCGGCTACCGCTCGGTGACTGGGCGGAAATGGCTAAAAACTCGCCGACCGGTCGCCGAGCAGGCCACTTTTTCTATTTGTGACCATAGCCTAAAGTATGTAGTATAAGGCATCAATGAAGTGATCAGATTTCATTTTAAAGAGTGAAAATAATAACTTTCACTCCTTATTGAAATCATTCAGGTTGAACCACCTGATCCATGAGGTCATCCCATAGGAGTCAAAATTACCTCAAATTCAGCCGTTTTCACTCTATAAAAAGAAATTTCGTGTTAAATACATGTAGTAAAATGTGCACTCCTTTTAAAGAGAGGTGTGTAATAACAGGCGGCATCCGCACCCTCCCCCCTCCCCCCCCCCCCACACACACACAATCATGAAAAAATAAACAACAAAATCAAGGGGGTTTTACTATTGGAAAATTTAGTGTTTATTATCACATTATTACGCTATATTCCAAGTGTGATGCAAGTATAACAATAGACTGTGACAGGAAATCGCTCAAGATAGATAAGAAGACTCATAGGTGAATAGAGGGATAGATAGATAGATAGATAGATAGATAGATATATAGATAGATTCATACACAAATAAATAAATAAAATAATTAAATATGGACAGATAAATAGATATATAAATTGATTGTGTTGTAACAGATAGAAAATAGAAAAACATGAATAGATAGAAATGATAGATATATAGATTCGGATTGATTGATGGATGGATGGTGTGATGGCGCAGTGGATAGAGCGTCCGCCTCACAATCGGAAGGTCGTGGGTTCGAGCCCCGGCCGGGTCATACCAAAGACTTTTTAAAAATGGTACCTTCTGCTTCTAGCCAGGCATTCTAGGCATTCTAGAATAGAGAAGGGAATAAAGCATTTATGTTATGCAGGGCCGCCGTGCCACGAAGCCTGACATCTCATATTCGCCGGACAACTCCAGTGCTAAGTCATAATGCGTTTCACGAAACCCTGACATCGTAACTTCATGGACAAGTCTCAGTGACAAAAGTTATGACAGCTCCGGAGCCGTCATAAGTCAGACGCCACATACGGTTACACTATGACATGCCATTTCAAGAATCCACAAATTGTCAAATACAACAGCAAAGTAGTAATTTTACAATAATCATGCTATTAATATTTAAATGATATTTTGATTTGACATTTATCCTAAACATGTCTTAAGATATAGAGATAAGTTTCTTAAAGCTGTATGACATAATTGTTATTAGAGTGGTTATGCGCGTTACACTATGTTCCCGGCGGCCACGGCAACCACGTTCAGGCCACCATGGACAAAACGGGATAGACGTGAAACCTCGCGTAGAACGGGCTGGGCAAACGTAACAGTCCGTGATTGCGTAGATGCCGGGTCAGATTTTTTAACCGTCACAAAATTTGCCACGGTAGTCACGGTGTCGATGAGAACCTGGTAGTTCGTAGTAAAACGAGGTAAACGCAATAGATAGTAACAGTACGTAATAAGCCGTAACAATACTTAGAGGCGGTCCGCTAGCGCGACTGAAGCATCTGTATTTCCCGGCATTTCACGATGCTGTCAATTTTTGTCACAGTTCTGCGCGTTTTGTCACGGTTCTGACTATAATGGTAGCCATTTTGTCGCGTTCAGTTACGGTACGTCCGGGCAAGTGACGGTTTTGGGGCCTGAAAGAATACGGCGCGTTGCGATGTAATACGGTCTGATACGGCGAGGCGGTGTGGAGGGAGTATAAAAGCTGGCCGGCCCGGCAGGAGGGAGACTACACGGATCTCCCTGAAGCTCGAAACACACCTCAAACAGTTTGGGCAGGAGGGTGCCAATTTCAATTATGTGGCAGAGTAGCCCCTATATATTTGCTGTACATTATGTCAAGAATGGGACAATCTGGAAAAAAAAAAAAATTGGTACTAATTTTCTCAGAGTTGTGGTTATGGTATCATATTAAAGAAAATTAACCATTTTTGTTATTCACTTTATTCATCTAATTTACTTTTATTAATCAAGAAAACATTTTTTTTCAGTCGGTCAAACGCGTTTGTGCACTTTTTTAATTAAAGGTATTGGCTAACATTTACTACAGTTAACAAATCTGAGCTACAATGATTCCCCATGCTACCAATTGTCTTTGATAAGGTCTAAATAAGACGCCTGTAAAAAAAATTGTATTTCGCAAATGATTATTTAGTGCTTTAAAAAAGTGAAAATCGTAAGTTGATCGGATTCACCTGCCCATTTTCTCCCATAGACTTACTGTGTGTACACCTAGGCTATTTAAACTCGCCCAGAGTTTTAATTGTTTATTCATGCATAACTTGCCATTGGCGTGTAATCTTTCCAAACTTTTTTTATTCTTAGGGTGTTTATTTGTCCATATGAACACTACTATGTATTCAAATATTCAAAATTTGACAATTTTTAAATTGAAGCTCCACAATGTTAGCTATCACTTTAATGGTCAAAATCAGCATTTGACCTTTGAACCAGAATGTGTAATCGTAATAAAGAATAATAATCAAAACAATTTAGACCTAACAGCGTAAAGTAAGAAAAAAAATGGGTGAACTCACAAAATATTCACTCTTGATAAAATATGTTATACTAATTGTGGTTTCTTTTTGATGTTGAAAGGCCATAACAACTAAGGCCTCTCTGTTCCATGTTGAACGCACGTGGCTATGTATTTCAATCACGTGTCGCTTTGTTAATGCAAATTTGCCTTTTTTTCAAATGTAATTAATATAGAACAGTATAACTCTAAATGCTTGAAATAGTGTTTGTGAATGTACACTGAATCTTTTCATTGATTGCACGCTATTCATCTGTGTTTCTTTTCAAAATCTACTACGCAATACAGTGGTACAATAGCGATTTTGCTTTATTTGGTGCAGAAAATTCATCATATTCAGGTTACGACAAAACAAAAAGAAATGAAATAAATTTTATTGAAATATTGGCTTTTACTTTGTCAAAAACCAAACATAACAAGGTTGTTAATATACAAAATTACAAATGTTTTCACTTGAACCATTTCTTTAAACACACTGATGTTGCTATTGCTCAGGAAGCTTTTTTACGTGGGTACAAACGTGCTTCCAAGGCTACCCAGCGTTCACGTTCATCCGTAGAAAGCGTTAGAGGAGCGTTAAAGAACGTGTCAACCTTGATCAGAACGTGGAAAACGTAAAGGTGACCCAACAGACGTGAGCGGCGTCGCAAGGGAACGTACTGGCATCCGTGGTAGACGGCGCCGAATGTAGTGAGCGCTTTGAGCCGTCCGGACCGACAGCTTATTTCTTCCCAAGGCCCGTCACGGATAACGGCGATAGATCGTAAGAACGTTAGCGCAAGACGTAATAAAACTTGAACAAGGATAAAACATGGCCAAAACCCGACCGTTTAACTACTTTTCGGGCAAAACGGGGCTTGCCGTGGCCACCGGAACCATAGTGAACGAGCTTAGAAAGCATTGTTTATAGAGCGTTCTGTATTGAATAATTAAAATTGTGTATACAACTTAATAACTATTCAATACTCCATTAACTAAGCATATAGATTAATATGAAAGAACAAAAGAACACTACTAAATAAATATCATGACATAAAAAATGACAAATAAAAAACAGTGCCAGTGAATGAAGCTGCAAAATTAATTAATGCAGTTACGGTATCCTTGGAGAGTGCAGGTTATTTATTGATCATGCATGTGCTATGCTAGTTGACGATAAAATTGATACTTAAAGAGTTTTAAAGCGTGTATTGTAGTAATTATGTGATGATTAATGTTAATAAACAATCTGTTCCTATTAATTTCAATCAAATGATTTGTCCGTAATTTCCGCCTTCACATCGGATAGGTCGTTGGCGTTTCGACCCCGCAAGCGTCATACCAAAGGACTTTTAAAATGGTACGCCATTCTGCTTTCCTAGCCAGGCGCTCGCATTCCTAGAATAGAGAAGGGTAATAATAGCATTTATGTTATGCCAGGGCCCGCCGGTATGCACGAGAAGCTGACATCTGCATCTTCGCGCGAACTTCCAGTGCTAAGTATAATGCGTGTTCACAAACCTTGACATCGTAACTTCATGGACAAGTCGCAGTGACAAAGTTATTGACAGCTCCGGAGCCGTCATAAGCTCAGTACGCCACATACGGTTACACTATGCACATGCCATTTCCAGAATCCCACAAATTGTTCAAATACACACAAGCAAAAGTAGTATTTTTACAATAATAACACCTTCAAATCATGCCTCATTAAATATTTAAATTGATATTTTATTTGACATTTATCGCTAAAACAGTGTCTAGAGATATCAGAGGATAAGTTCTTAAAGCTGTACTGACATAATTGTTAATTAGAGGTTTAGAAAGCATTGTTATAAAGCGTCCGTCCATTGAATAAATAAAAAATGTTGTGTTATTACAACTTAATAAACATTTCAATACCCATTAATAAGATATAATTAATATGAAAGAACAAAAGAACACACAAGTAAATTAGACATAAAAAAGACCAAACATAAAAAAGTGCAGTGAATGAAGCTGCAAAATTAATTAAGCAGTTACGGTAATCCTTGGAGAGTCATTATTTTTGATCATGCATGTGCTATCAGTGACGATAAAATTGATACTTCAAGAGTTATTAAGCGTGTATTGTTTGTAATTATGTGATGATTATCTTTAAAATGCTTCCTTGATTAATTTCAATCAAATATTTGTCCGTAATTCAGTTTAACGCTGGAAAGCATGTCACAAATGTCACAAGTGAATCATACCATTTTATGACAAAGACTTATTTACTATTCGATTCCGCTTGGAGTTGAAGATGTCAATGGTTTCGTGAAACGCATATAGTTGTTGCTCATATCTCCAGACATCAGTGACAACTATAGCGCTGGAGTTATGACGCGTTCTGCAACCGGCCCCAGTCTATTTGATTTGAAGTGGCCTCCCTGGCGTAATTAAAAATATTATTTATTATTATTTATTACTGGATGGATGGATGGATCGGAATGGATGGTTCTGTCAACAGACTTTAGCAAGTTCATAAAACGAGCATCCATGTATCCTTGATATATTATACCAGATGGACAGAGGCGTCGGATCCTGGGGGACGGGAGGGGGTGACCAAATGAAAATAATATATATATATTTTTTTTTTTGGCTATCACAGGGTAGCAATGACCACCGAGGGGACTGATTTGACTTCCCCCCCCCCGCAATAAGTTTGACAACTAAAAAAATCAAAATATGCAATGCAATATGTGTTTTTACAAAGCATCTAGAAGCCCTATAAAATCATTAAACATGGCATGGAATACTAGTAAACATACAAATTGTCAAATTTTTCGGCGCGCCGAATTATTAATTCTGTATCAAAATTTGCGCGTGGAGAGCACCGAAAATTGTGGACATTTTCACTTTTGCTTCCCCCCCCCCCAAAAAAAAAAAAAATCCGAAAGCAATGATCGACGCCCCTGCAGTTGGACACTCCGACAACCGAAAACATATGTCTCCGGCACCACGACGCGTCGTGGCTTTTTTAGGCATGCAAGATATTAACTGTAAACACATTTTACTCTTAAATGCCCGATACAAACAGTCAAACACAACACAGCAATAAACAATAACGTACACAACTGAAAAAAATCAAATAACCAAACAAACTGCAAATCTAGTATTGTGGTGTATATGATAATTTGGTAATTTAATAGGCATGGAAGGTATGATAACAGTAGTGATCAAATATTACCTCTTAATGTTTTTCTTTTTTTTCCTCTATAATGCAATACAAACAGACAATACAGAGACAATTACAATATATTACAACTACGATACTGTATAGTTATTTACATAGCGGTATACACATTTGTTTCATAGCGCTTGCAGTGTATACATGTATGTCATTTTGTTTTTTCTTTCATTTTTCAGGATTTTCGAAACCACATCTTTGAAATTTTACTTCCACAACCTCGGTTACATTTGTCAATTACTCACCATACGAATATGGGGAGATATAGGATATGAAGCAAATAATAATATTCATGCAACAATGTTGACGCTTCTGAGTGTAACTGGGGCGCATTCAAGTTATTTAGTTAGATTGTGGCCATTCACCGCGCCGCAGCATCTAAAACTTAGAATTTCTTTTATTTATTTATCTCATTTCAAATAATGCGCAGCGGGGATAATTCATGGTACTATACATATTGATCATTGTTGGACTTTCACTGATCTAATTAAGATATTAGCCATAAATTTCGATATGGTGGCAGTATTACGAACTTTCCTTATGGTCGTATTTTGGCTTTTATTACGAGCATATCCAAATGTCATGTCTTTATGGTGAAAAACAGGTTGTAGGGCACTTAATTACAATGTGATAACCATGCTCGTATACATGGACTTTTCGCAATGGACTCTAAACAAGTAATCATTCGTATCAAATATCTTAAACAGTTTAAGTCCTGAAAAATGTACCCTTTTCAAAGTAATCTTCTGTTAAGAGTAAACCATTTTCTCCTGATTTGTGTGATTTTGGTAACCGTTTTCAATGCTATCGAGTACATCGCCCTTATTCGTAAAAAAACAACCCTTTTTACCGATTTTGTGCCACGGGCATGGTGTTACACTGAATGCCCCCACTAATGCCCTCTCTCCCCCCCCCCCCCCGGGGGGGAGGTTAAAATCAATCTGTACTAATAAACGCAAATAATTCGGAACAACAGAATAAAATGATTTAAATGAACACTAACCCAGGGAAAATAAGAAGTAAATAAATAAATAAAATATAATTAATTAAGTAAGTAAGTAAGTATTAAGTAATTAATTAATAATTAGTAAAAAATAAAAAATAAAATAATAATAAATAAATGCATTTATGAGGATGTGAAAACGAGTCCCTGCTAAAGAGTTGTTGGAAAGTAATTTCATCAGCAAGACGACGGACTATCTCGCTGTGGGATTTGAATACAATATTTGTCATATTTACGTTTTATTTTCAGGCAGTTAGGCGCTGGCATTTTTTTTCAGCCGGACTGGAATGGAGTTCGTTTCACTTCACACTTTTTACCCATTTAATTTGGGTTTTGTCCCTATTTTTGAGATTTTTTTGTCTATGGAAATGTTATTGATGGATATTTAAAGAATTGTCCGCTAATAATTCATATTTTCAAACGAATTGTCCCTATTTCTTAGGTTTACGGGGTTTGGCAATATTATAAATAATTGGAAGATGAGT
>JZLH01S0598066.1:4909-31558 GCA_001188425.1 Eucidaris tribuloides
TGTTTTAGGTCTTAAAGCAGAATGAAACCCAGACATCTTCCTGTAACTCAGAGAGTACAGAACAATAAAAAAATACAACAGTGAAAGTTTGAGCAAATTTGGTTGAACTGTTCAGGAGTTATGAATGTTCAAATTTATTTAAGCGTTGTTATGGGAGTATTCTGAAATTGTCAACTCTACCACTTTTTGAGATGAAATGCGGAGAACTCCCCATTGGCTTTGTACACAAATTTTCACTTATTCCATTTTTTATGAAATATCTGATGGCCTCTGCTTGTTGTACAAGTATGTCCCAGCAAAAAGATTTGTACATGTTTTCTGGAAGAATTTGATTACCTTTACAAGTAACATTTCAGAAAAACGTAAATTTGTGAAAATTTGTGTACAAAACCAATGGGAGTCTCCCACACTTTCATCTCAAAAAAGTGGTAGTGTTGCCAATTTAAGAATCCTCCATACATAAGGATTATTAAACTTTGAATATTTATAACTCTTGAAGCGGTTCAGTCAAATTTGTTCAAACTTTCACCATTTCTCCCTCTTATTGCTATCTACTCTAAATGCAATAGATGTCTGGTTTCATTCCCCTTTAATATTTCTGGTGTAAAAGTATTAATCTTTTTGTATTAAGTAATTCGATAGGTGCTCAAATAACACGCGGAGTGTTGAAATCTAACATCAACCACGGGTTAAATCTAATACCACCAGTTTTGCAGTGATACGGCTACAGTGAAGGTATAATACATTTAACAGTTTAATGACATTTGTATTTCGCCTTCTTATGGTATTCATTCAATGGTATGTTTGAATTGTAGTACCATTTCTTGCACATACAAGTACACAAAACGTTTCGGAAATTCCACTGATTTACTGGGGAAATTAGCACAAGCACAAACGCCTTTATGGACACAATTGTTGGCAATTAGTTTGTAACGTCTGTCAGATTGGCACAAAGTTTAATAAAGTAAAGGTGAGGGGTTTTATTTATTTTATTTTATTCATTATTTATTCACCAACTCATGGGTAGGATTACCTTTCAGCCAGGGGCTGATTTCCAAGGGGTCCATACATACATTAAAAATAACATTCAAAATATATATAAACAATGACACAATATATCGAAAAAACATACGTCCAAAACAATAGATAGTATTAAATACATACAATGTTGCAAATATATAACTACTCAGATTATTACACAAATAAATAAATACAAAAAATATACAGAATAATTATCTAAATGGACACTGCATACGACATGCGACAAAAATAAGACTAAAGTAAACCTAATAAAAAGGGGAATTACAGGTAAATCTAACCTAAAAAGAGGGACAAGAACTTCAACATAATAACATGTGCGAGAAAAGGGTAATCATGCTTTACAGCACAATTCGGTATTGTACAATGTATTGTATTAGAATCATAGATTAGTTAAACGTGATTTCGAGAGGGTCGTTATTTAGATAGTGTTTAAAAGAGTTAATTGATACAGGTGCTGACTGCGGTAATCGAGTTCATTCCAGATTTTAGCTCCTCGATAAGTGAGGGATCGTTTGCCATAGTTCTTTTATCATCTTGTGTCACTTAATGTTCACACGACGTCACATATTACCCATATCAAGCTGCACGTTAATGTGCGCCACCTCCACTGCCTGGGGTATTCCTTTAAATTTGTTGTCTTTGCTACTCGCGAGGTGTAATTATCTTGCATCAAAACTGGGCACGCCAAAAAAAAAGGCATATATAGCTTTACTATGCGCTCCATTGTAATATCCACGAAAACATATTCTACCCTCCAAACGATGCAAAGCTATTTGCGCAAGAAAGCCATCTAGATTATTAAAGATGTAAGTAAAACGTCAGCTGTTTTCATTCAAATCTGCGTTTAGTTGATCCTTGACTTGAAGTTACTAAAAGCTGTTAATCACTTCGACAACGCAATGTATAAAATGTTAGAATTTCGCGTATCTTGGGCAAAAGTAATCTAATATTACAAATAGGAGTATGGTGGAAGCGTCAAAGCGTATGTAAAAATCGACACGCGTTGTCCCGAGAAAAGGAAATTGCTCGCGGTCATTTTTTTAATCGACTACTTCCACTTTTAACACTTTTCGTTTCTGTATTTCCCTGATTGCATAAAATCCTCATCGTCCATCACGTTACAGGTTTAGCTGCGTTAAAATTAGGAGATTTGATTAGGAAAAGCCAAGGAAACATATCACGAGCAATCTGTGTGATGTTAAAAATCATGTTAAACACTGTGTGAAGAGTTTTTATACAAGCCGAGCAAGCAGTTTGTATGTCAGCTGCGAAAAACTTGATTGGTTCGCTATGATGTTGATTAAGGAAAGATGGATACTCTATCTTTTCAGTTTGATCTCCTCATGTCTTCCCTAAGTTAAGAGTTTTGTTAGTTGGTAATGGTTGGTTAGTTAGTTGGTTTAGTTGTTAGTTCGTTTGTTAGTAATTAGTTAGTTATTTCGCTAGGGTTGCAAGCTAGTTAGTTAGTTAAAATGTATTTTGGTGTATCTTTGTTTGTTTTGATTAATATGCTTTGTTTAAGTGTCGGCGTGAAAATCGCATTATTGGTGTAAGTACTGTGATCAAAATATTTCTTTTAATATTATCTGTGAAATGTTAAGCCACGGCTTTTGCTCGTGTTAATACTGGCTGAAATACATCATATCTTAACAAAATGTAAAATATAATTATGTGAACAAAACGTCCATTTCATCCTATAATCATAAAAATATGTACTCGTTGGAACAGAGGCGAGATCATATCGCGTATTTGTTATGAATAAAGTTTTCACTTATCTCATTCGACAGTGCATAGCGCAAGCTGCGCGAATCGATCTTTTGTCTCCACATCGCACTTATAGCGTTTAACTGAACACATTAAAAAGGTTAAATGGTGGCGGCAGAGTGATAATTTGGAAACGACATTTTGTGAATAAGCACGAATTCAGATTCTTTTTAACATGTAAAGTGATCGACGGAAATATTTATTAAAACATTCTTAGGTAATCTAGCCATCTAATTGCTTTTGTGCAGAAATTATGAGTAGTCTGTCTAAAAGTACCCGTATTTTTCAAATGCTAAAAAAATAAACATGAAAATACCTTTTTTATGTGGCTCTTGGACGTTAAGACAAAAGCCGCACGAATGTTTCTCTGTCAAAAAATACAAAAACATACACCTATCTTGAACAGTCTTCACTGCAGGTTGCCCGTAAAGGAACGTAATAATTCAAAATCCTGCTTTTGGTTTTATCATAGTATCAACGGAACAGCCCCTGAATACAACAAGTCTCTCTACATCAGTACCAACCTGTACGAACATTACGTTCCTCCAACTCTGGTCTTTAACATGTCCATTGTCCAAGAAAATCCTGGGGGATCGAGCTTTGCTCATGCCGGACCAGCCCTGTGGAATGCACTTCCACAGGAGCTGAAGGAGTCAAACTCTTTGACATCCTTCAGGGCAACCTAAAAACACATTTGTTCAGTTGTGCATTTTGAAGGCAGACATTTACCTTGTTTTCATGGTGCGAAAATTATTTTTGTGTTTGTTGTTATATTTTTTTGCTGTTCTTTTTCATAAAGCGCCTTGAGCATTTAACTAAAATGGATAATGGCGCTATAAAAATCCCATGTATTATTATTATTATTATTATATATTATTATATTATTATTATATTATTATTATTATTTAATTATTATTATTATTATTATTATATTATTATTATTATTATTATTATGGACAGATAGGAAGTATTTGCTGGGAATACTGTTATTGCCCCATTTTGATAACATTTTTGCCCCTTTTCTGGTCAATCGTGCATGAAGAAAAGTTGGTATAGTCTTGAATCAGCGCCTTTAGGCACTCTCTTATATAACGCGTAATTTCGACGTTCTCACTCAAACAGATATTCATGAAGTCTTTCCTCGCTTACAGATCGGCAATTTTACACAGATCAATGATTAAAACGAAAACAATAAAAAAGAACTTGCCATATTAACTTCTATTCATTACAATACTTCTTGTAGATAAAGCAATTTGCTCGCAACTTTCACGCCAAAGAGTGTTTATTGCAACCAATAAAACAAAAAAAATGTAAAGTGAATAACAGTTATGGCTTAAACTACAAATCACTTTAAAAATGTGGTAAATAAAGATTTAAACGACTTCCATCTTCACAAACGGTGCCGCATTTCGAAAAGAAAAACCTCGCCCGTGCCTCGCACGATATGGTACAGTTCGTCAAATATTCATGCTGTTTGCGTGTCAACAGTGTCTACCTTAACGATTACATGAGCCCAACGGTAGTTTATCATCTTGTCGTTAAATCAACGGGATCTTACACCTAACTGGCTACTGGACGCCAAAATAATGATTGGATACTGCTAGCAAGTCTAATCCAGTAACTGTCTCATTGACACACAATTTACTGAATTTTGGGAGGAGTATATTCAGATTAATGATTTAGTCTGGATGAGCTACGTGTTATAGGTCCTCTTGCCAATTTCGTCACCTTTAGTAAAATTTTCGTCGACTTTCAGATCAGTTTTGTCTCGAGCTTACAGTGGCGAAGCGTGTGAATGCTATTTTCAGTTTGGTAATTTGCCTGTTTAATCGTCATTTGGCAAAAAGTCAAATATATTTTGACTTCAGAATAGTCAATTGTCATAATTCGTCCCCGCTAGCCAACAACCGACATATGTACGGAAATGTTGCTGACATGTTTAACTGGTTAACACAGACGAAATTGGAATTAGTATTCACATCACCTTTGTATCCCAAGACGAATGTGAATTGATCATTTTTCATCATTAGATGAAACACTTTAAAAAAATGAGCATGAAAACCTATTGACGCGTTTATGGAGAGCAGTTACGAAAAATAACTTAACACTTATGAAGACAGCTTCATATGTTTTAGTTTTTCTTGCGTTTCTTAGTTTATGTTTGTGTTTGTCTTTGATTGATATGATTGATGATTGATTGAATAGATTGATTGATGATGATTGATTGATTGATTGATTGATTGATTGATTGATTGATCGATTGATCGATTGATCGATTGATTAATGATTGATTGATTGATTGATTGATTGATTGATTGATGATTGATTGATCGATCGATGATTGATTGACGATTGATTGATTGATGATTGATTGATTGATTGATTAATTGATTGATTGATGATTGATTGATTGATTGATGATTGATTGATTGATTGATGATTGATGTGATTGATTGATTGTAGCAAGCACTTGCTGTATGCATATTGTCATGCATCGACTATCGAGATGGTAAGCCAATCACCCTGGGGACGACTTATTAATCTCCTTTCTACGGCTAACGTGATTGTAAATTTAAACCATTTACGTTTTAATTCTGATTAAACATCGTCTTTATTTGAATAAAAATAGAAAAAATATAAATGAAGTATTGAAATACTTGAGAAATGAAAATGCAAACGTGTGCAATAGATTCTTAAATATTAGCAAGAGAAATCGCCTTTTAATTTTGTTAAATATTTCAACATGTTGAATCTATTTAAGTGTCACTGTACATCTCCTGACATATTTATTCTTACATTTCATATAAATCCAACGTTTCGCTGTGTCTATTGGGAAAAAATGTAATAAGTCGATGGATTTTAATGCACTGAAATCACTCAGCTTCAAATGCGGGGTTATGTGAAGTTGAATCGTTTTACCTTTTTAAAGTTATCTGTCATTGGTAATACCCGGTAAAGTTAGAATGTAGATTCAAACTCAAATTTATTTAAATTCCAGGTAAATATGAAGTATAAAAAACACAACATAAAACAATATAAAACAATAATTATACACAATGACAATACTAATTCGTATTGAGGGATACTGTAAAGTTGGGTGAGTTTAATATCATTTAAAGGCTTTTCTACGGATATTCATTGCAAATTTGGTTGAAAATTTACTGAGCTATAATATTAAACTTATTTTGTCAGCAAAATAAACCAGTATGTACACACAATTCTGTTTCAGCTTCTAGACTGGTAATCCAACTCTACAAAACACAGTTGTACACGCAACTTCCTTTAAAATGTCTTTTAATTCTCGAAGCTTAATGAAATTGTATGCAATCGATTGCTTTACTAGCTTGCTTAATAAAATACTACTCCCTATCGATTTTTATGAGAAATGTAGACGAAATATAATGGCCTCCTTACGAACGACGTTTTGAAAAATATAAATGACATAATAACAAATGACAATAATGGAATTGAGTTGCATTCTTAAGGTAGATTTTACTTAGAAATCATGAAAATTTTGACCTATGTTCATTCAGCAGGCAACGACTAGTCAACGCCTACAGCCTGCATCAGATTAAATGACTTCTGCAAAACATTCGATTAGTGCTGTAACCTGCACTGATCATTCATATTCATCGAGTTCGGTTAAAACTTTATTTTTCAGGATATCGTTTAAAAAAATCTCAGTGCATGAGTTAATAGATTTTTATCATTCAAAAACACTTGAAACGGTTTCGGAATATAACCGTTATATGTTGTTTTTTTTTTTTCAAACTACAGTAAATGGTATCAAAACGTCACGCATGAATGGACAACCTAAGATTTTGATGCATGTGACACCATTCGTGTAGTCTGAATTCCCCCGGGATGGCAATCATGTACCCTTGCAGCATATTACATGTTTGCAGTAATTAAAGTGAAAGTTGCCTGCTGGCTGAGATTTGTAAAAAAAAATAAAATACCTGCATGTACTATTCAGTGTGACCCAGAAAAAAACGGAACACAGAAATTTATCAAATATGGTGATTTTTTCCCCTTCATTACATACCTGCCAGCCAGTAGGATTTTATCAGATGTAAAATATTTCATCATCCAAATCTACAGAATAAGATTTTCTGATACAAAAATTTGATTTTTTAAAGAATGTGCAGTATACTTATACTATGTGATTTTGACATAGTAAGATTTTTACCTTCAATTTGCATTAAGAATAAGATTTTTCATGTTGGGAGGTTGGCAGGTGTGTCATTATCCCCCCCCCCTAAAAAAAAAAAATACAATTTTTTCCATTCTTCTGATTAGCGGTTTTTTTTTTTTTTTTAGTCAAAACAACACTTATATCCTCAATTTTTGTTCAGTAGTTTTCATTTTAAAAGCAATTTTGCAGAGCAGTGTGTTTCAGGTGTCCTGTTGATGAAAAGTACACTAGTTCTACTACTTTGTTGATAGTTTCAGTTTGTATCATTTTTGTGGCAATCTGTAACAGTTGTTGAGATATTGGGCCCCTGCCATTTTAAGCTAAAAATTCGAGTACTATCAGGGTGTAATTCCATTGCGAAACCTCCAATAACTCACACAACACAGTTGTTAACTATCTTGTGATATGATCTTCTGCATCCAGCACTTTAAATTAGCACACATTTCCTGGTGAAGGCATTAATTTCTACTTCTCAGAAATCAGGGAAAACCTGGAAAGGTATAATGAATTGATTGCACAGATTGATCACAGAGGTTTACAATCCCTACCTTAATGTAAATTGCTCTGTGCCCATTAACAAATAGAAGTCCTGCTTTGTACATCATGTTAGAATTGACATTAAATCATCCCTAATTTCTCAGTGATGTCTATCAGCCTTCAGGCAGCATAAATTTTTATTTCATTTATTTATGTATTTATTCACCAACTCATGGGTAGGATTACCCTTTCAGCCAGGGGCTGATTTCCAAAGGGGTCCATACCATACATTAAAAATAACATTCAAAATATTATGATAATACAATGACACAATTATTATCGAAAAAAATATACGTCCAAAAACAATAGATAGTATTAAATACATACAATGTTGCAAATAATATAACTACTCAGATTATTACACAAATAAATAAATACAAAAAATATACAGAATAATTATCTAAATGGACACTGCATACGACATGCGACAAAATAAGACTAAAGTAAACCTAATAAAAAGGGGGAATTACAGGTAAATCTAAACCTAAAAAAGAGGGACAAGAACTTCACAATAATAACATGGTGGCGAGAAAATAGGGTAATCATGCTTTACAGCACAATTCGGTATTGTACAATGTATTGTATAGAATCATAGATTAGTTAAACGGTGTATTCGAGAGGGGTCGTTATTTAGATAGTGTTTAAAAGCGTTAATTGATACAGGTGCTGACTGCGGGTAATCGAGTTCATTCCAGATTTTAGCTCCTCGATAAGTGAGGGATCGTTTGCCATAGTTCGTTTATCATCTTGTGTCACTTTAATGTTCACACGACGTCACATATTACCCATATCAAGCCTGCACGTTAATGTGCGCCACCTCCACTGCCTGGGGGGTATTCCTTTAAATTTTGTTGTCTTGCTACTCGCGAGGTGTAATTATCTTGCATCAAAACTGGGCACGCCAAAAAAAAATGGCATATATAGCTTTACTATGCGCTCCATTGTAATATCCACGAAAACATATTCTACCTCCAAACGATGCAAAGCTATTTGCGCAAGAAAGCCATCTAGTATTATTAAAGATGTCAAGTAAAACGTCAGCTGTTTTCATTCAAATCTGCGTTTAGGTTTGATCCTTGACTTGAAGTTACTAAAGCTGTTAATCACTTCGACAACGCAATGTATAAAATGTTAGAATTTCGCGTATCTTTGGGCAAAAGTAATCTAATATTACAAATAGGAGTATGCGTGGAAGCGTCAAAGCGTATGTAAAAATCGACACGCGTGTGTCCCGAGAAAAGGGAAATTGCTCGCGGTCATTTTTTTAATCGACTACTTCCAGCTTTTAACACTTTTCGTTTCTGTATTTCCCTGATTGCATAAAATCCTCATCGTCCATCACGTTACAGGTTTAGCTGCGTTTAAAATTAGGAGATTTGATTTAAGGAAAAGCCAAAGGGAAACATATCACGAGCAATCTGTGTGATGTTAAAAAATCATGTTAAACACTGTGTGAAGAGTTTTTATTAACAAGCCGAGCAAGCAGTTTGGTATGTCAAGCTGCGTAAAACTTGATTGGTTCGTATGATGTTGATTAAGGAAAGATGGATTACTCTATCTTTTCAGTTTTGATCCTCATGTCTTCCCTAAGTTAAGAGTTTTGTTAGTTGGTAAGTTGGTTGGTTAGTTAGTTGGTTAGTTTGTTAGTTCGTTTGTTAGTTAATTAGTTAGTTATTTCGCTAGGTTGCAAGCTAGTTAGTTAGTTAAAATGTTATTTTGGTGTATCTTTGTTTGTTTTGATTAATATGCTTTGTTTGAGTGTCGGCGTGAAATCGGCATTATTGGTGTAAGTACTGTGATCAAAATATTTCTTTTAATATTATCTGTGAAATGTTAAGCCACGGCTTTTGCTCGTGTTAATACTTGCTGGAAATACATCATATCTTAACAAAATGTAAAATATAATTATGTGAACAAAACGTCCATTTCATCCTATAATCATAAAAATATGTACTCGTTGGAACAGAGGCGAGGATCATATCGCGTATTTGTTATGAATAAAGTTTTCACTTATCTCATTCGACAGTGCATAGCGCAAGCTGCGCGAATCGATCTTTTGTCTCCACATCGCACTTATAGCGTTTAACTGAACACATTAAAAAGGTTAAATAGGTGGCGGCAGAGTGATAAATTTGGAAACGACATTTTGTGAATAAGCACGAATTCAGATTTCTTTTTACATGTAAAGTGATCGACGGAAATATTTATTAAAACATTCTTAGGTAATCTAGCCATCTAATTGCTTTTGTGGCAGAAATTATGAGTAGTCTGTCTAAAAAGTACCCGTATTTTTCAAATTGCTAAAAAAATAAACATGAAAATACCTTTTTTATGTGGCTCTTGGACGTTAAGACAAAGCCGCACGAATTGTTTCTCTGTCAAATAAATACAATCACATTACACCTATCTTGAACAGTCTTCACTGCAGGTTGCCCGTAAAGGAATGTATAATTTTCAAAATCCTGCTTTTGGTTTATCATAGTATCAACGGAACAGCCCCTGAATACAACAAGTCTCTGCTACATCAGTACCAACCTGTACGAACATTACGTTCCTCCAACTCTGGTCTTTTACATGTTCCATTGTCCAAGAAATCCTGGGGGGATCGAGCTTTTGCTCATGCCGGACCAGCCCTGTGGAATGCACTTCCACAGGAGCTGAAGGAGTCAAACTCTTTGACATCCTTTCAGGGCAACCTAAAAACACATTTGTGCAGTTGTGCATTTTGAAGGCAGACATTTACCCTTGTTTTCATGGTGCGAAAATTATTTTGTTGTTGTTGTTATATTTCTTTTGCTGTTCTTTTGTCATAAAGCGCCTTGAGCATTTAACTAAAATGGATAATGGCGCTATAAAAATACCCATGTATTATTATTATTATTATTATTATTATTATTATTATTATTATTATTATTATCATTATTATTATTATTATTATTATTATTATTATTATTATTATTATTATTATTGGACAATAGGAAGTATTTGCTGGGAATACTGTTATTGCCCCATTTTGAGTAACATTTTTGTCCCCTTTTTCTGGTCAATCGTGCATGAAGGTAAAGTTGGTATAGTCTTGAATCAGCGCCTTTAGGCACTCTCTTATATAACGCGTAATTTCGACGTTCTCACTCAAACAGATATTCATGAAGTCTTTCCTCGCTTACAGATCGGCAATTTTACACAGATCAATGATTAAAACGAAAACAATAAAAAAAGAACTTGCCTATTAACTTCTTATTCATTACAATACCCTTCTTGTAGATAAAGCAATTTGCTCGCAACTTTCACGCCAAAGAGTGTTTATTTTGCAACCAATAAAACAAAAAAAATGTAAAGTGAATAACAGTTATGGCTTAAACTACAAATCACTTTAAAAATGTGGTAAATAAAGAGTTAAACGACTTCCATCTTCACAAACGGTGCCGCATTTCGAAAAGAAAAACCTCGCCCGTGCCTCGCACGATATGGTACAGTTCGTCAAATATTCATGCTGTTTGCGTGTCAACAGTGTCTACCTTAACGACTTACATGAGCCCAACGGTAGTTTATCATCTTGTCGTTAAATCAACGGGACTCTTACACCTAACTGGCTAGCTGGACGCTCAAAATAATGATTGGATACTGCTAGCAAGTCTAATCCAGTAACTGTCTCATTGACACACAATTTACTGAATTTTGGGAGGAGTATATTCAGATTAATGATTTAGTCTGGATGAGCTTACGTGTTATAGGTCCTCTTGCCAATTTCGTCACCTTTTAGTAAAATTTCGTCGACTTTCAGATCAGTTTTGTCTCGAGCTACAGTGCGAAGCGTGTGAATGCTATTTTCAGTTTGGTAATTTGCCTGTTTAAATCGTCATTTGGCAAAAAGTCAAATATATTTTGACTTCAGAATAGTCAATTGTCATAATTCGTCCCCGCTAGCCAACAACCGACATATGTAACGGAAATGTTGCTGACATGTTAACTGGTTAACACAAGACGAAATTGGAATTAGTATTCACATCACCTTGTTATCCCAAGACGAATGTGAATTGATCATTTTCATCATTAGATGAAAACACTTTAAAAAATAATGAGCATGAAAACCTATTTGACGCGTTTATGGGAGAGCAGTTACGAAAAATAAACTTAACACTTATGAAGACAGCTTCATATGTTTTAGTTTTCTTGCGTTTTCTTAGTTTATGTTTGTGTTTGTCTTTGATTGATTGATTGATTGATGATTGATTGATAGATTGATTGATTGATTGATTGATTGATTGATTGATTGATTGATTGATTGATTGATTGATCGATTGATCGATTGATCGATTGATTAATTGATTGATTGATTGATTGATTGATTGATTGATTGATTGATTGATTGATCGATCGATTGATTGATTGATCGATTGATTGATTGATTGATTGATTGATTGATTGATTAATTGATTGATTGATTGATTGATTGATTGATTGATTGATTGATTGATTGATTGATTGATTGATTGATTGATTGATTGATTGTAGCAAGCACTTGCTGTATGCATATTGTCATGCATCGACTATCGAGATGGTAAGCCAATCACCCTGGTGACGACTTATTAATCTCCCTTTCTACGGCTAACAGTGATTGTAAATTTAAAACCATTTACGTTTTAATTCTGATTATACATCGTCTTTATTTGAATAAAAATAGAAAAAATATAAATGAAGTATTTGAAATACTTGAGAAATGAAAATGCAAACGTGTGCAATAGATTCTTTAAATATGTAGCAAGAGAAATCGCCTTTTAATTTTGTTAAATATTTTCAACATGTTGAATCTATTTAAGTGTCACTGTACATCTCCTGACATATTTATTCTTACATTTCATATAAATCCAACGTTTCGCTGTGTCCTATTGGGAAAAATGTAATAAGTCGATTGAGTTTAATGCACTGAAATCACTCAGCTTCAGATCGGGGGTTATGTGAAGTTGAATCGTTTTACCTTTTTAAAGTTATACTGTCATTGGTAATACCCGGTAAAGTTAGAATGTAGATTCAAACTCAAATTTATTTAAATTCCAGGTAAATATGAAGTATAAAACAAACACAACATAATAACAATATAAAACAACATAATTATACACAATGACAATACTAATTCGTATTGAGGGATACTGTAAAGTTGGGTGAGTTTAATATCATTTTAAGGCTTTTCTACGGATATTCATTTGCAAATTTGGTTGAAAATATTTACTGAGCTATAAATTAAACTTATTTTGTCAGCAAAATAAACCAGTATGTACACACAATTCTGTTTCAGCTTCTAGACCTGGTAATCCAACTCTACAAAACACAGTTGTACACGCAACTTCCTTTAAAATGTCTTTTAATTCTCGAAGCTTAATGAAATTGTATGCAATCGATTGCTTTACTAGCTTGCTTAATAAAATACTACTCCCTTATCGATTTTTATGAGAAATGTAGACGAATATAATGGCCTCCTTACGAGCGACGTTTTGAAAAATATAAATGACATAATAATCAAATGACAATAATGGTTAATTGAGTTGCATTCTTAAGGTAGATTTTACTTAGAAATCATGAAAATTTTGACCTATGTTCATTCAGCAGGCAACGACTAGTCAACGCCTACAGCCTGCATCAGATTAAATGACTTCTGCAAACATTCGATTAGTGCTGTAACCTGCACTGATCATTCATATTTGCATCGAGTTCGGTTAAGAACTTTATTTTTCAGGATATCGTTTAAAAAATCTCAGTGCATGAGTTAATAGATTTTTATCATTCGAAACACTTGAAACGGTTTCGGAATATAACCGTTATATGTTGTTTTTTTTTTTCAAACTACAGTAAAATGGTATCAAAACGTCACGCATGAATGGACAACCTAAGATTTTGATGCATGTGACACCCATTCGTGTAGTCTGAATTCCAGACTCCGCCTCTGCGAAGAGTAGAAAAATTTATTTTACTGGTCCATTCACTACGTCTGGCAGCCAGACTACCATTCGTGTGGCTCATCCGAGTCCCCTAGAATAGTTTACAAACGGATAAAAATTTAAAGTAAACAACTAACTCGAAAATATCTCATCAAAATATAGTTTGATTTTGTTAATGATTTATATATTTTTTTATTTTCACACTCGTTCTACCTTCTTCTTCTCCTTCTTCTTTTTCTTTTTCTTCTTCTTCTTCTTCTTCTTCTTCTTTTCTTCTTCTTCTTCTTTTCTTTTCTTTTCTTTTCTTCTTCTTCTTCTTCTATCTTCTTCTTCTTCTTTTCTTTTCTTTTCTTCTATCATCATCTTCTTCTTCTTCTTCTTCTTCTTCTTCTTCTTCTTCTTCTTCATCATCATCTTCTTCTTTATCATCATCTACTTCTTCATCGTCTTTTTTCTTTTCGTCATTATGATTGTTTGTCTTCCCTTAACTTTCTTTCGTTTTCCTTTATATCTTCAGAGAAAACACGTGCCTCATGGGCATACCTGGATCAGGCATGGTAAAAACGTAGGTTTTACGGTAAAATCGTAGGTTTTTTCGTATCCGGTATATTACGTAATGCGTAATTTTTTACGGTTCCCCGTAAATACGGTATTTTTTCAGTTTCTTTCTTCTTCTTTTCTTATTCTTTTTTTTTTCTTCTATCTTTTCTTTTCTTCTTCTTCTTCTTTCTCTCTCTTGCTTCTTCTTCTTCTTCTTCTTTTCTTCTGCTTTCTTTTCTTATTCTTTTCATCATAATCATCATCTATATTACTTATTCATCGTCTTTTTCTTGTCGTCATTATGAATGTTTGTCTCCCCCCCCCCCCGGTCGTCTCCCCTTAACTTTCTTTCGTTCTTCCTTTATATCTTCAGACAAAGCACGTGCCTTATGGGCATACCTCGATCTAGCATGCAGTAAATGACAGACTATAGTGGTTATTACATTCACAAGGATAAATCTATCCTCGTGCAATATTAAAGTCTCTCATTCAGTGAACAGCAGATGATATCAGGTAATATCATATTTATTTCAGAACAACCAGAATAGAAACACTAAGCTTCCGACCGTACATCCCGGAACCTAAATCAATCGGTTGCGTTAATATTGTTTGTAAATGTTGAGAATCGATCGCAATTTAATTTGAATCATCGGATTTCATATACTTCAAGACGAATAATTGATTTGTGAGCGTCGACTGCATGTATTTCAAGCACGGGAACCCACAACAATTAATTTTTCTTTCCATGGTATATATTATTTCCCAAGACATGTTTTATATATATATATATATATATATATATATATAACATTTGCTGATCGATATCTCCCTTAAAGGGGAAAGAATTTATATCACGTACAAAAGTAATTAATTTATTTGATTCCTTCTCAAGAGTAACGGAAGTGAAGTATGGCTGGTCAGCCACGTATCTTCTCCTGAACTTTACATGACTCTTTTTAATTAAATTCCTTGATATATTCTCCTAACATGTACCTGTTGAAGTGAAAACGTTAAAACCCATGAGAGTTTGATTTCAACGAGCTATAAGGACGAGAACTCATTAATTATTGCGCAAACTTATATCCTGTAATGAGGCTTTGAAGTGTACACCTATTTGTCTATCGGAGTATGTGTTTTATTTATTCATGGCAGTGAAACGTGAATGTATTGCGAAGTACAAGTCTGTACTTCACAACTTTGGATCTCATGCATGAGCACAGGGGCGTAGATATATGGCGGTGATAGAGTATGCTTCACCTTCCAAATTTCAGCATTTACAATATAAAACCCTCGGTTTCGGGGAAAACAAAATAAAACATTAATGTATAAAGGCAATGAATTCAATAACTTATCTCTAAACATAGATAACACAAATTTCATGTATTTCAAAAATAGTCATTCCCCTCCAATTAACTGTAACATAAAAATAAACTGAAAAGTTTTCTTCTAAATTCCTAGGTGTTATTCTAGACGCAAATTTAACTTGGCATGAACATGTGTACAGCATAACAAAATCCATTTCCAAAAATATCGGCATATTGTATAAATTAAAAAACGTAATATCATCAACTTCTCTTTATTTGTTATATAATGCCTTGATCCTTTCCTTTCTTAACTACTGTAATATTGCCTGGGGTAATTGTAACAAAACCGAAATTCAGACACTTTTACTATTACAAAAGAAAGCAATCAGAATTTGTTCACATTGCTCACACTACTCCAATTTCTAAGGAAATAAAAACTTTAAAAGTAAATGATATACATACATACCAAACAACTATCTTTATGTTCAAATATTCTGCAAATCTTCTACCACCCTCATTTCTAAACCTTTTCACTCACAATGCCAACATACACTCATATCCTACACGACGCTCTTCAGATTTGAACAACCCGAAAACTTTAAAGGCACACAAATCAATCAGACATCACGGACCCGATATACGGAATACTTTACCTGAGACAATGAAATCACGGACGTCACTTTATATTATTACATTTATTTATTATATTAGATTATATTTTGTCTCAATGTAACGATTAATTTACTATGTAACAATAATGTACAAGCATCTGAGTCATTGCTTCAACCTGACCCCATCCACCAACTATTACTGAGAGGCTGAAGAACGATGCCATGTTTCACCCAACGCACTGCACAACTTGCACCCTATCCTGTTCCTGACCCCCCCCCCCTTTCTCCAGGCCTTCATCGTTTTAAGCTTATTGCTTATGATGTGAGGTCTGCTGCATTTTTGTTTTCTTTCTTTTTATCACATTCATTTCATTCCCCCATATTCAGACAAATTCAAATTTTGGTTAATTACATCAATTACAAATTCAGGAAATAAATCATCATTTCTATAATTTACTATTACTCACACATATTTTGCTTCCTTATACATCATTTAAATATCAAAATGTCTTGAATCATAATCAATGTAATGTCAATATATTAAAATATAATTATTCTGAATTATTGAAAATGTGCACATAATATCAAACTATATCAAAGACAGAGATTAAAAAACAACAACGTAAAACAACATTGCAATTGTATTGTGAACGACAGTATTATAATGTATCATTTGTTTTTTGAATTATTATTATTGAATCATGAACTCGAAATGTTTAAATTTTATATTGTTATTGGCAGAATGTAAACTGTTAATGATATGATTACTGACTTGATTTGCAATTATTGTTAATTTCGATATGTTGAAAAATGCAGAAATAAAACCAAACTGAACTGAACTGAACTGAAATAGTAGAAGGATGACATTAATCATGACATCGTGATGGCGTTTTTTGACAATTAAATATTCTGCATTAATTAAATTATTTATTTATTTATTCATTTATTTATTTATCTATTTATTCATTTATTAACAGTGAGAGCACGCCCTACATACACATACGCATTGTACGCTCGACTGTTATTAGAATGTACAGTGTATTTATGAAAACGACAAATAAGTAAATCTTAATTTTACTAGCCACCCTAGAAGTCTTGTTTCTTGTTTAAAAAGATTTCATTAGCTGCATTTCAGAGAGGTGTGTATGTTTGTGTGTGTATGTTTGTGTGTTTGTATGTGTGTGTGTATGTTTGTGTGTGTATGTTTGTGTGTGTATGTTTGTGTGTGTCTGTGTGTCTGTGTGTATGTGTGTATGTGTATGTGTGTGTCTGTGTGTGTGTCTGTGTGTGTGTGTGTCTGTGTGTGTGTCTGTGTGTGGTATGTGTGTATGTGCCTGTGTGTGTGTGTGTGTGTGTGTGTGTGTGTGTGTGTGTGTGTGTGTGTGTGTGTGTGTGTGTGTGTGTGTGTGTGTGTGTGTGTGTGTGTGTGTGTGTGTGTGTGTGTGTGTGTGTGTGTGTGTGTGTGTGTGTGTGCTTAGATGTACATGTGCGTTCTTGATGATTGTGATTTCAGTTGCGTGTTATAAACACAATTAAAAGCAAAAATCTATACAAGGGGTAGTGATTTTCCCCGAGATCCAAGAATCACAACAAAAAAACCTCAAATAAATAAGGCAAATAAGCATTCGTTAATTTTTCTAAAGCAAATCGTGCAAAAATTATTAAACGCGGTGAATTTTACCGTATTGAAGAACAAGATGAAACGGCAACATTATGCTGCAACTCAAGACGGGGATTATTTTCTTGTAATTAAAATGAAACTTGCAGCCATATACAAACAAAACAAAACAAGTGAATTATACGTCTTTCCCGAATTGAAAGCTGTTAATACTTTCAATTTAGGATTTTCCATCAGATGTTTGTTTATGTGTTATATTAAAAAAAGAAAAGTCTCTGCACCCCGTGGTTTTTCCTCTTCTATTCGCATTCCCAAGAATATGTCAACGTCCATCACTCTGAGGAAAAACCGCATCTAGAAGGTTGACGACCCGGCATATACTCAAGCTATATATAGATTGAGATTGTCGGCTTTTTGATTTCAGCGTAAGCTCTTTCAGGGCACTCATGCCGATGTCGCTTCGTGTTAAGGACTTGTTTCCACGAAGCTGAGAATTTGCAATACAAACACAGCGCGCGCATTCATGTTCGAGACGTTGAACATCATAAGCGACGAGTATACTGTTAAGAAAAAACAAACAGGCTTGAATTTCCAAGATTTTTTATTTCATTTGTTATTATCATATTGCACACAGAAAAAATAACACATCGATATCATAAACTCCAAATGTTGTCATACAGTTCGTGATACAAATTAAAAGACCTTTTATTCATTAAAACACGTGAGAATGGGTTGCCTGTACGTCAGTTTGTGCGGATTATATTAATTATTATTCGGATGGGTTCGCTTATAGGTGAACGTACGCGGTATATTGTTTAAAACTTGTTTGAAAAGATTTTATTTACTGCATTTCATACCATTTCTCAATAACGTAAAATAGAGGTAAATTCAAATTATAACGTTTTGATTCAAAATATATATTGCCATAATAAAAAGCAAATGAATTATATACATGTACACAAGGAATGAAACGAGAAATAATAAATATACATGGTACATTTATATGGCCTAAATAAGGCTGCCATTATAAGCTAGGCTTGAATAGATGGACAGCCGAGGAATAAGATTCTTTGTACTGTAATAACTGAATATTATAAAAGTGGGATGGACCATATAATAGTAGATCCAGTTACTTCATTGAAATGGAAGGGCTAAATAAGTATCAATAAGGCTAAATCACTATTTGTGAGGATATATCATAACCAGTATTAATCATCATAATCAGTATTAATCAATAATGCAGCAGTGCGCCATGATTGTTTTTCCAAAAGTGATGGCGTAATTTTCGAGGGTGTGGCACAATCCCTAAATTAAAAAGACATCTCACTCTTTGTTGATTGAAATCTGAGTGGGAATATTGATTTAGGCTGGGGCATGCACACTAAGAAAAATAGGGCCCAACTTTGCACCTTTGGGACAGGGTAATGGGGATGTAGTACCTTACCCAAGGACGCAACTTGCATGGCTTCAGGGGATTCGAACCGGGGATCTGAAATCGGAAAGCCAAGGCGGTATAGGCTAAGCCACGTCGCCTCTCTGAATTGCCGAATTATTAATGATAACACTTTGAAATTTAACCCTTACACACCTTCTCAAAATTTGCTTATGTGGGTCAAGCCTAATCATGTCACTCAAGCTAATACTTTTATACATGTACGTTATACTATTCTATTCAATTCAATTCAATACAATACTGCTTTTCATTATAATACATGTCTTGCAGTTAAAAGCTGAATTACACATGTATACAAATTCAAAAATATATTGAAAATGGCAAAAAAATAATATACATAAGTTCTTAATGTTCTTATTGGAGTTCTAATTTGCAGCCGCCATTGTTGCACATAAAAATAAGATTCAAATCATGGGAAAATAAAATTCTATACTTATTACTACATTGAATTAGTCGTACAAACTTGTATCTAGTTACATTTGGGATATGGAATCAAAAACGGCAAGCTACAATCAATTTGAGACGCCAAGATGTGTGGGTTGTAATTGAAGAGTATAGAATAAGAAGTACTGAAGTCACATAATACTACTTTTGAGAAACAAAGGCTCAAAGTTTTCAAATTTGTCGTACAGATACAAATTGTCCTATTTGAGTTGTGACATCCAAACTTGGTTGAAGTTTAATAACACACACTAAACAGATTGGAAGTATAGGCGACAAACAACAAACATTGTCAAACTTGTCGATTTCCAATAATCAATAATCAATATTGTGGACTTGAGTAGGGCCTACTTCTTGTAAAAACGGGTCTCAGGAAAACAAATGCATTTCTCGAATAAATGAATGTCAAAACACTTGATTGTATATATTTTTGGAATGTCCTCCATAAGACAGACAAATTGATATGCAATTTGTCAAATTTGGATGTTGTTTTAAATTTGACCTTATTTGACCTTTGACCGGAAGTGACCCCATATCTCATCAACAAAGCACAAAATACATGATAAATTATATATTTTCTTAATCCTTGTAACTAGTCGAATAAAGATACATTTTGAAGAAATTAGAACGAGTTACAAATTTGACCCCGGTTGACCCCTCCCTGACCCCTACTAGGGAAGGGTCAATTTGACCAAAATTTTGTCAGAAAATTTCCCGGCATGTAATGACTTCAAAGAATCACTAACTCAATTTCGTCAAAATGTGACTTAAGTACTTCTTATTCTATAGTCTTCAATTTAACCTAAAAATTCGCTTGAAAAAAATAGACAAAATAAATGTCATGTAAAAAGAAGCTCAAAATGTGGAATTTAGATTGTTTAAAGTGCTGATGATAATTATTATGAGGAATTGCACCAGTCGGAACCTTTGAGTGCGACATTTGAATCACACATACCCTTTTTCTGCATCTCAAATTAATTGTAGCTTGTCGTAATTGGTGACCAGGATTTACTTAATGGGTGAGTTTCGAAGGTCTTAGCCAAGTCCGTACTAACTTGTGTTTGTGTATAACTGCATCAAGAAAAACTTTAATTTCATCAGACGGTCAGAATGATATTATGACCACCTGATGGATTAGTCAGTTAGTCGTTTATTTCAGCATGCACGGCAAGAGAGTAGTAATGAAATGAACAACGTAGTGTCTACGTTATTGCGATGAACTGGCCTGCAAAATTGACATTAGATGGTGGTTTATTGTTGGCGTCCATAGAACATGTCATTTTAAGAGGCCAATAACCTTACGATGACCAGCGGCGAGCTGTAGGCCTAAGGGTGGATTTGAATAGTTCATGCAATCGCTTTGCGTGCCCTTAAAAAGCATATCCTACTGATGTATAGCCTTTATAGGTTTATTGTTATTTTTGTTGTGGCAGTATTTATAAAAATCAAGTTGTTTGTGCATGGTTGCTTTCAAATACATGCATGTAAGCGTTTGTGGATATTATACGCACTTGTATTAGTAAACACATGAGTAGTATGTGCGTAGAGCGTGTGCAGTCTTACTGAGTGTATATCTGTGTATTATTATGTGGGCCTACGTGACATACGCGCTTGAGTATTTATGTTTGTATAATTAATACACATAGTGACTGTCTGTATGTGTGCCTGTGTTTGTGTCTATCAGAGAGTTAATACATTCTTTTATCTGTATGTTCGTACTAGATGGGCATTTAATTAATGGGTATTAATATAACACATTTATAATACCGTTGTGTGTGTGTGTGTGTGTGTGTGTGTGTGTGTGTGTGTGTGTGTGTGTGTGTGTGTGTGTGTGTGTGTGTGTGTGTGTGTGTGTGTGTGTGTGTGTGTGTGTGTGTGTGTGTGTGTGTGTGTGTGTGTGTGTGTGTGTGTGTGTGTGTACTGCAGTACTGCTAAAGGTAAGGCCTATATTTTATCAAAATGTCATTTTTGACGAGGTTTTATTTTCATTTTATTTCGGCCTGTACAATGTAATATGGACAGCACCTGCTCTGCGTTTTTGTATGGATTATTGATGGTGTTTACCTTATATGCCAACCTCAATTACTTTCTTATTTGATCCTTTTTTCTCATTTTTTTCCGTTGAATGAATATGACCAAGATGACGGATGTTTATATCAGGTGGAACGTATCTTCACTCAGATGAGTCACAGAAGTAAACATACAACAGAAGTAAATATACATGTTTTTTACATTAACTTATTTTAGCACAGGACTAGTATCAGCTCGAGGACTGTTCTTCCTCAAGTTCGAGCAATAAAATATTCGCAAGTAAATAATGAATAATGATAATAAATCAAACATTAATGTGAAAAAATGCGTAAGTAAAAAGGACAACTAAATAGATGGTAATGATGATTCACACAGGCATAAACACATGAATGTAATAAAGTACATACATGTACACATCTGTTATGGGTTTTGGGAGCTTTTAAAGAAAAAATACATGGGTACGTTTAATGGGTTTTAAAAATCGAAAAAAAGACGGAAAAACGCTTGCAAGGAAAAACTATCAACGGTGTTTCATATTCTATAAAATCTTACATGACAAGTTTTCTATGATGCTCACGAGAACATAAGATAAATGTTACGTATGAAGTTATACCGTAGATTTTGTGAACTAAGACAGTTTTTAATACACAATTATCGTTTACCCATTTAGGGCATTTTCTCCATCAATTCCAGACATATTATGTAGTTATGAACACGTACTTTGTTTGTTTGTTTTTTTGCTAAAAAAATACAAAGTTCTCTTTCCTACGTTAAAAATCTAAATCTTTCTCATCGTGACACATTTTATATTTCAACTTTACTTCATGTACACGTTTGTGAAATGATTTTTGGTATTAGATAATTCGGTTGTTGCATACTATACGACGTACAATGTATTTTAAGATATTTTAGATGCCTGAGTTCTTTAATCAAAGTGGTTACCCTGTCAAAATAAAATTTAAAGATATATATAATGTATATACTTTTTTTTTTAAAAGGACGGCGATTTGTTGTGTTTTCAGTTATCCAAATAGCACATTCCCGTTCAGTATAAAGTCAAAATGCAATCTTTGTAATACACTCATGCTCATAATTATGGAATATTTTGTTGATACTTAATTTTTTTTTCTCCTACATCGTCCAAAATTTTCAAGACAAGTGTTTATTTAATAAAAACGCAGTATGTGAAGCAATTTTTTGGATTTCCTGAGATTACTAAATTAAAAACTGAAATACGTTTGATCGCAATAACAATTATATATTTATTTTTTTTTTAAATCCACAAAAATCATGAAAAAGGTATTTAATTAAAGCAATTTAAAAAAATAACCCCCCAAAACTGATAAATTTGTATCAAATGTCACTTATCATTAAATTAACATCAGAATTGTCTGTTACAAGTCTAATAACGCGCGTAACCACCACGTGACTCAAAACAACAACAATACCGCCATTTATAAACACAGGTTTTAGTGTCGAGTCGGACGCTACGAAATGCTCAGCATTCCTGAAATTCTTAGATTATAATTGTTTCATCTGGGGTGAGCAAATATTGATCTCAGATGTACCGTTCACGGTAAAATGGCAACTTCTAAACTGTTTCTAACATATTCCATAATTATGAGCATGAGTGTACAATAGAAAATGCAGTATAAGTAATTATTGCACGTGTTCAAACACGGTATACACATTCCTAAGTAGCCTATTTCTCATCTTCATTCTTTTCATTATACCCTCTGTAAACATAATTTGTGTCAAATGTTTATTCAAATACAGTGACGATCAAGCTTGTCTTAGTGGCCACCTCCTATATCAGGCACATCCTATTTTGAGCACTACACTTATTCCCATGGATAGAAATTTTGTGTTTAAAAACTGTCTATAGCAGCCGTCATCATCATCATCTTCATCTTCATCATCATCATCAATATCATCATTATCATCATCAGCAGCCGTCATCATCATCATCTTCATCTTCATCATCATCATCAATATCATCATTATCATCATCCCCACCATCATCATCGCTATCATAATCGTCATCACAAGCAGCATCATCATCATCATCATCATCATCATCATCATCATCATCATCATCATCATCACCATCATCATCACAATCATCATCATCCCCATCATCACCACCATTCGTCCGCAGACGAAGTGGAAGACGCAGGAGCATTATGGTTTGACCAGAGCCTTCTACCCAGTATCAAGACAGTTTTCTGTCTTCGGCAGTCAGTTTCTGCCTTTAATCTAATTTAAAGTTTACGATCAGCTTAGATCTCATTATGAAATTGTTGATTCATTCAATTGTAATTGTGTGTGCAATAAATATTATATCTTCCTTTGTAATGTTTGAAAGAATTTGCAGAAATAAAGGAAATGAAATGAAAATAAAAATTCCGAAATTCATGTTCGTTCCCGACCGATATCTTGTGAGATGGTGTCTGAAAAAGTTCGTGATACTTTTTAAAACAAACACAAACACTAATTATCAGCCCATCTCACGACTAGCTTGCATACTGTCTCCCCATTCGAAACTGTCTCCCCTTTCGAAGAATCTTTTGTATTGCTTTATCTCTACTTCACGATCATCTCGTCTGCAAACAATTTTCATATTCATCGCTATATATCGATCATGACTAAAATTCTTTCGGCTTATGGAACATATTTCACATCAAGTCATTGCATGGCACCAATTCCACCTCCACTCTTTTTTAAGAACGTAACTAAACATTTGGTAATTGTTATTTATTTCCCAACATAACTGAACATTTGGTCATTCTCCGCTGCTGTGTAGAATAAAGAGCCGTCATAATGACAGACAAACTTAGCATGTAAATGTATTCGTTTTTGACGAGAGTGGTTGTAAACGTTAGTTGAAGAAGTGACGTCCTTCGCATGTAAGCCCGGTCTACATCATTGCATAACATACTTCGACAACTTTTGTTTTATTATTTTTTTTTGGGGGGGGGGTTGTTTTGTTTTGTTTTGTTTTGTTTTTGTTTTTGGTTTGTTTTGTTTTTTTACAGAGTAAAGAAACGATGACGGAATACAAATCCAAATGTCCAGAAAAGCTCTATTTCACAAAACATAATGGGTCTCAATATAAGTAGTCCGTATAGTTACTGCTGTCATTTACTAAATTATCAGAACTATTTATCCACTAATAGTTCAAGATCTTCGCATTCTGTACATAAATCTAATGTCAGTGTATAGTTTTGGTCGATATGACAATGTGTTCGTCAGTCTTTCAAAAAAACCATAATATTATCACTATATAGACTATAGAAAACAACATCAAACCTATCGACATTGTTTTAAATAGCACATTGAGATTTTTGCATAATCTGCGAGTTTTGTTTGGCAAAATTGTGGTTTGTTTGTTTGTTTGCAATCACATTTCTTTTCTTCACTTTGCAGTGATTATGGAACAATTATAAATACAGAAATACATTGTTGACAAATTTGATTTGAATACAGATTGGAGAAGACGTAAGCCAGTGTCTTTGGCGGGTACGTCCTTAAAAAAAGAGACAAAGATTAAGCACAAGACTGTGTTGATGAAAATGTCTGTGCTCCCGCAATTTTATTTATGTCTTTCTCAAAAAGTGCATCTTTTCAGAGCTTCCGATTCTCATGAAATCAATAGAAGCTACAAATTTATTCAATACCGCAATAGTAGAACAATTCATTTTCACCATTTACCGAAACTGCGATACGTTACTGTCTAATTTTTCGACAAACATGAAAACATCATTTATGATAATGCTAGTTTCTGTAAAGGGCTTTCTTGATAACAACTAATCAATGACGAGAAATTTCATATGAAAATAAAAACTGTGTTCGTGCAGTATTATTTTATTTTTCTAATTACGGTTAACTACGCCCCAAATTGAAATGCGTGGGAAAATATTTTGCTGATCGATCTTCGGTGCAAATCAATGACGAGCAAATCTTGTATGAAAACAGTAGATACATGTAGCCTATATGTTTGTGTAATATCTTATTATTTTCTTAATACATTAATGTTCCAGCTCAAGGGGAAATGTGAAAAGAAATACCTATGGATCTAATGTCAGTTTATGGATTCCTGGAGTTAAAATGACGTTAGTGGTAGCTGGTAGGTTTTTGTTAGCTTTTGGCGAAAGCTACGCCATGTTGTTGGTCGTCTACTATGTCTACATACTTGCTTTATCGACCTTGTGGACGCGTGTATTTTCAAAATATGAAAACAATAATTACGAATAGTCCTTTCATTAAAATATTATCATCAAATATTTCACATAAAAGTAGTTGCATGCTATTTGGAATATTTACATAGCATTTCACATCTTTAATCAGTAGTCAAAAACGCAATTTTAACTTACCTTATCTCCATAGTTCTAGTGCAGATGCTTTTGAAAGCTGGACGTGCGATCGCTGGCGTGAGAGGGGACGGTCGCCCGATCCGCTACAGGCGCACGCCGACACTTCCGCCGGAGTTGTGCGTGTTCGTACGTGCAAGCCAGGCCCATCTAATGTTGTATGGCCGCAACAACATGTGTACGTGTATCTATTGGTCAGTAGTGCGTCTACCTCGCTTTTCCCATGTCTTGCTCGTAATATACATGCATGTCAGCTGCGATTAGTTCGTGCGCAGTTGTTTTCTTTATTTCATTTGATCTTTTGTAAGTGAAATAAGAATCTCCGAGATCATTTAAAGCTTGACCCTCTTCCTGCCAACTGCCAATATGTTTATATATTCTTTGTTATCATTTTTATTTTTATTTACTTTTTATTGCTTATTTCCATTTTTATTTCTATTTACTTTTTATCATTGTCTGTTATTTTCATTGTGATTTTGACCTCCATTCTGCTCATTAACAAAATTGTCGACAATCTTTCACAAAGTATTCTATTGTCACCCCAGACACCATAAAACAACAGCAAACACACTGAATATTGTTTATGGTAGCAAATTGTAACGTTTAAATTATCGGAGAATATGTAACAGTATTTACATTGGAAAATGTCGGGGTCCCCTACCCCCCCCCAAAAAAAAAAAAAATTCGAGTAATTTCTAAAACATGGGAGATTTTCAGAGCATTGATAGATTGATCTAAGAAACATAATTGCAAAGAATTTTATATTTTACCATTTACCAAAACTGTATTTGTTAGGCATAGTACATAA
>JZLH01S0598073.1:5846-33329 GCA_001188425.1 Eucidaris tribuloides
ATTTTGTGTCGTACGGGACATGTCCCTTGCAACAGAGTGTATTTTTTCAAAAGTTTAATGATTTCAAATTAAATTTATAAATTGTTGATATTTGAACCTATTCATCCTTTCATCTGAATTAAAATTTACGCCATTACACCATGTTTTTTTCATTTGTAATCTGTTATAGCACCTGTTCCAAGCTTTCTTCAAGTATAGGTCTACTGGCCTAGGTTAACAAATTCAAAGTGGGAGAGGAAGGGAAAAGGAATAGGGGGTTCTAGAAGATGTATCTAAACATTTATGTACTGCTCAAAACATATTAGGTTGTATACTTGCAAAAATATTTGTCTAAAATATTAAGTGTGTTGTACAGGACAAAATGTGTCGTACGGGACATGGGAAGCGCACCATTTCCTATGTCCCGTACGACACATTTTGTCCTTTACAACATACCTAATATTTCCAAAGATTTTTGCAATTCTTATGATGTGTATACATTTTAAAGTGTCAGTTCAATCACTTTGTAATAAAATATTTCCAAATTAAGAGAAATACAGTGTTTTTATTGATGTAAGCTAGGTAATTATGGAATTGTTTCAGAGATGTCCCGTACGACACTTTTTGATGTCCCGTACGACACGCGCGTTCTGGAAGATATTTGCCTTACGCATTTTTGTGTTCAAGACATTTTCAAAATTATAGCTGTGTAAAAGTAGTCTTCAGTATTTGTCTCATTGATTTAGTAGAGATTCAGGCATTTTTATTCATACAACTCACAGAGTTTTGGACATAAACTTCAATTTTCAGAAACTGGACTTTCTCTGCGTCCTGTACGACACGCAACATTTTCATCTCTAATTCACCCATAAAGAACAATTTTTTTACGGTCGTCATTACTTCACTAGGGTACCCACTAGTACTTTATAATTACCATAAAACAAATCTTCATCACTCAAGCATTTTGCCATGAGACTTGAAAATATTCTCTAAATGTCCCGTACGACACGCACGGAATCGCCCTCAAATGAAAATTTCAATTAAAAGCCCTACAAAGATCAAACACTGTACCTTTAACTGGCTGCATTTTGCATGTGGGGGATGTGCTGGCTTGGATTTTAAGTCATTTTATAAATCATCAATGTCACATTCTGGATCAGGAAGAGTCACATTGGTGCAATGAAGTCCTTTACACTCAACACATGCTGTCGATCGAGCTTTGTAGTCCATACTTTCTACATCAACATTTCAATTAGAGGGGCACATATGTGAAAAAGACGTGCACTTCCGACAGAAAGTGTGAATTTTTGCATACAGGTGTATTTGGGGGCATTCATTTCAACAATTGCCGGAGCCAAGAAATCTGACTTTGAATTTTAACATGGCCACCGTGGGGAAATATTGAATATCAATATTTGGGGTACTGAATGACCTGCGGTAAAGATATTTAGGACACGGGCATTTTGACATGCTGAGTCAACCAACAGATTAATTTGAACGCCTGACAAACCACATTGTAGCCATTTTGAATTCCGGCCGCCATGGTGAATTGTTGAAAATCCCTAAATTGCCAGAAATAATCCTTACGCAGTACACCTGGCAACCTGAGGGTACTGGGGCAGGGCCCAGAAACGATAAGAATAGGTAATGTTCAAACATTTTCACCAGATCCAGAAAATGTTTAGCCAAGTCACATTGTGTTTAGCTCTATATCAGATGAATAATTGTTCCTCATGACAATGCCCAGGTAACCATGTTAGGCTACTGAAAGGGGTGACAGGTTGGGGGTTAGGGTGTGAGGATAATTCACACTTACACCTTCTTCTTTAAACCGCATGATTTGATTTATATCAAATTTGGCAGGAATGATCCTCAGGCGAAGGGAATTCAAGATCACTCAAATGGTACACCTGGCCCCCTGGGGATCCGGGGCACAGGCCCCAACGTCCATCCAATCCTTTTTAGTGTACAACGGAACTTAATATTTGCGCTAATAATGTCCGACCCTAAAAAACTAACTCCAGATAATCCTTCTTAGCCTAATACGGTACTTAATATTAGCGCCAATAATATCTGACCCTAAAAAACAAACTCCTGACGATCCTTTTTATTGTAAAACGGAACTTAATATTAGCGCTAATAATGTCCGACCCTAAGAAACGTACTCCCGACGATCCTATTTAGCATAATACGGAACTTAATATTAGCGCTAATAATATCCAACCCTAAAAAACGAACTCCTGAACTCAAGAACAGACCTCTGAAATATTGTGTCTTATGATAATATAAAAAAAAAAGGTTTTCCTAGTTTGTACAGATGTTGAAACGAAAATCCCTATTTTTTATTTTTGCCCTCCCCTTATAAGCAAATTAAAGATTTTATAGCGATTTTTTTAAATACCAAAAACAACCCCAAAAGTGTTGCCGCTCAGTTCGAATAAACAATGACGCGGGGGGGGGGGGCACGGGCGCTGTCACGTATCCTCTGATTTGTGCCCATAGGAGAGTAAATCATAAAGAATGGCATCCCATTCCAAAAGGAATGATGCCTGCCAAGATAAGTAAATCTGAAAAAAAATCATGAAGGATTATGACAATGCATTCTTTCCCCTTCCCCCCCCCACTCCCCCGATTATAAAGTTATCCTTCTGGGGCGCCAAATGTGACGCACCTGTGAACTGTCATGAACAGAGCGGCATCCACATCAAAATGGCTGCAGTGTGGTTTGTCGTCAGCGTTTTCAAATTAATTGTTGGTTGACTCATCATGTCAAAATGCCTGTGTCCTAAATATCTTTACCGCAGGTCATTCAGTACCCCAAATATTGATATTCAATCTTTCCCCACTGTGGCCATGTTTAAATTCAAAGTCAGATTTCTTGGCTCCGGCAATTGTTGAAATGAATGCCCCCAAATACACCTGTATGCAAAAATTCACACTTTCTGTCGGAAGTGCACGTCTTTTCACATATGTGCCCCTCTAATTGAAATGTTGATGTAGAAAGTATGGACTACAAAGCTCGATCGACAGCATGTGTTGAGTGTAAAGGACTTCATTGTACCAATGTGACTCTTCCTGATCCAGAATGTGACATTGATGATTTATAAAATGACTTAAAATCCAAGCCAGCACATCCCCCACATGCAAAATGCAGCCAGTTAAAGGTACAGTGTTTGATCTTTGTAGGGCTTTTAATTGAAATTTTCATTTGGCCGTTTTGCTATAAACATGTATTTTCAATGCTAACCTTGCATAACTTTCCTTTTTAAAAATATGTCAAGCCGTAACTAATTACTATGGTGATCTATAGACGATATTGTTGATCTTGCAGTGATTATCCTGTTCTGGTGCATTGTGGGAAAGAAAAAGGTACAAATTTGCACTTTTATCCCAAAATGCATCAGAAAGGGATATTCAGTGCATAAATCTAGATAAACAAAGAATGTACATGTATAAGAATTTAAACTTCCTGATGTACTGTATCAGTACATATTTTCACAAAATGTACATTTTGGTGGCCACTTTAGTGGCCATTTTGAATAAAAAGAGGCACATTTACTCTCATTTAGTCTAATGTTAGTGTGCTTTGTCCTTTAACATAATAGGCCTACTAAGCAGTAGGCCTATTTGACATAATACAACACATTTTCGGTTAAGATTTGGTGTGCAAATAAAAAACATCGCTAACCGGCATGTATAGCATATACCACATGTGGTTGCCATGACAACATAAGCTGCATTATAGCTACAGTTACCATGACAACATGATACTTTGAAACTTTCAATTTCATTGTAAGAAATTAATGGTTTTCATCACATGGTTTTGCGACGATACAAGGACTCAATATACACACCCATAGCACCTGTAGTCTATGGAAATACTATGCACCTAATATACACACTAATAGCATGTGTAGTCTATGGAAATACTATGCACATTAACGTATGTACCGGCAAAAATGCTGCTATAGTGACTACCGAGTTGACAAGTTTGCGACCTTATAACTTTTGATTAAAAATAGGGATCACCTTCCAGTTTTCACAAAGTGTTGTTCGTATATTTGAGCAAATTCTAGAAAAGTATGACATCATTTGGTACATAAACTGTAGATTTATGAGAAAAAAACATATTTTTGATATTTTCGATTTCTGGGAAAAAATGTCAAAAATAAGGTTTTTGACCCAAAATCATCATGAAAGTTCTACTAATACCTATCAAATGTGGTATCAAATTGTAGGAAATTTAATTTACTTTTAAATGCCACCAAGTTTATGGGAATTGGGTGTTCTAAACAAATTTTATCCTGAAAACTTGAACTTTCATCGACATGGCGGCCATCTTGGCAGCCATCTTGGAAAATGGGCATGTTCCACAGCTCCGATTTTCCGTGATTTTTAGTATGTTATTTTAAACCATATTTTTAGCCATAAAAACTTGGAATGCTTTCTGTTGCAATTAGTGGTAGGTGTTTCAGTAGATCTACTAGCCTATTTCAAGGGGGCGGTGAAGAAGCAATATAGAGTAAAAGAAACAGAGGAAAAAATCCGTAATAAGGATCACGCGCCTCCTAATCAGCAGGGTAAATGTACTACAAATAATATTCAGGCTCTGAAAAGCAAACGTTGAAATGTGAACATTTCTAAACTTTGTCGCTTTGCTTTCTCGCCTAATCATGGCATTGAGGAATCTCGTTATTTTGCACCCCAAAGCAGAATAATACTTCAATAATAAATCACCTTTTAAAAAGGCCAAAGAGGGAAAATTGTAGATTAACACTTTGAAAATGCTGGATTCAACACTAGGAAGGCTGGAATCCAGCATTTTAAAAGTGTTAATTGACCATTTTTAAATATACTTCTTCTTCAGCCCTTTTTAATGGTAACTTTTCAGTTTTAGAATTTACTGTTTAGTTATAATTAGTGTTTTTGAACAGGGACAGTGCCACACATAGGGGCGCCCGCCCTATTGTATTCAAAGTAATGAAAATTACGGGGAATTTCGTGTTTTTCGAAGATTTTAGCTCCCCCCCCCCCCAAGATTTTGACTGAGCGACTTTTCTGTTGCTTATTTGGCCGCGAATTTGGCGGTGAAAATTTTGTTTTTTGCACGAAAAATTTCCGACATCCCCCCCCCCAGCAACTTTTCGGCAACTTAGTTGTTGTCAGTTAATCATCATAACAACAATTTAAATAAAAAACTGTTGAAACTGAATGAGAATGGTGGTGAAGGGTTGAATCAAATTTGTCCAAAACTTCAGATTTTCCTCTTATTGCAATTTCCATTAGGTGTACCTTTTGTAATGGGAGATAGGGTGCTTAAAAAAGAATAGATTATTCTTCATTAAACGTCATCTCTCATATTTGTTAGGTTTAGTAGCTGGAATAGCCTACAGCCTCATGTACTGTACCCTCCCATTTTGGGGCAACATACCTCCCAAAGCAAGCACCCCACTCACAGACACCAGTTGACCCACTGACAATAATCCACAGAGTTCAACATGAACAAGTTGTATTTTGTGAATCTACCCTCCCTACTCAAAGGTATTGCAACGTACATTATAACGCATGCATTTTGAGTTGAAGGGGTCTTTCTACAATGATGTCCTAATAGAGTATATTATTGGAAAATAACAAATTATTTGAAAAAAACTAGAGCAGTTCGACTGCCGCGCGCAGTCGATGGGTATGCCTCCGCAGTCCGCACTCCCATCCAATTGATGTAATTTCAAAAGCTTCAAGTTACCATGGTAGCAAGACCAATTAGTTGAATAAGCATAAGCCCATGTGACCCTTGACCAAGTTACAGTAAAATCCAGTTTAAGCAGTTCTTAAATTATCGTGACAATGAGCTCAATTCGGACATGAGGCCTTGTGACCTTTGACCACTGACCTTTTAACTCCAAAATCGAATCAGTAAATTGATGCCTTATATTAGATACTTCTCCGAAGTTACATCAAAATTGGAAAAGTCATACTCTAGTTATCACAGTAATGGGCCTAAATCAAACATATTTAAGGCCCGGTGACCTTTGACCTTTGACCTTTGACCTTTCAGCTCCAAAATCTAATCAGTTTATTGGTGCTTCATAATACATACTTCACCCAAGTAACATGAAAATCCAATTGGCTGTTCTCAAGTTATCGCGGTAACGAGCCCAAATCAGATATATTTTAGGCCCCGTAACCTTTGACCTTTGACCTTTCAGCTCCAAAATCTAATCAGTTCATTGGTACCTCATAACAAATACTTTACCAAAGTAACATAAAAATCTGACTGGCCGCTCTCAAGTTATCGCGGTAACGAGCCCAAATCAGACATATTTAAGGTCCGGTGACCTTTGACCTTTTGACCTTTGAACTCCAAAATCTAATCAGTTCATTGGTACCTCATAATACATACTTGGTCCTAGTTACATCAAAATCCGATCGGGGGTTCTCAAGTTATCGCGGTAACGAGATCCGGTAACGGACGGACAGACGGACGGACGGAAGGACGGACGGACAGACGGACGCACGGACGGACAACCCGAAAACATGATGCCTCCGGCAACTTCGTTGCGGAGGCATAAAAAATCAATGAATATTCTTTTCCCTTTCTTCTCCTAGGCGGAGAGATTATTAAATGGAGGCGCACCCACGGCAGAGGGGCTGGAACATAAAAAATAAAAAATAAAAATTCTCCTCCCTATAGGGGTGGTGTGTTAATTCACACTAGCAATCTAATTCGGTTCCATATTTCCCGTGAAACGGTTTTGAAGGCTTGGAAAGACTTCCGACAAACAAAACATGCCAATATGTTCCTCTGAAGCGGTCACAGAAAGAAGATCACACCCAGTGAAGAAGAAAGTGTTTCCAATCTCCATAAGACAGTGGTAAGGAGAACACGCCCCATAATTTAGAAAGGACCTCTTCAAGTCATAAATTCTTATTCTTTCTCAATTCTAAAGGCGGTTTACTATTACAAACATCCTATAATTTACTCTCATGTGACTTTTCAGTACATTAGATATAATGATGCGAAGAAAAAGGCCATTATCTTTGGTGAGTAGCCTTATCCACATTACCACTGTCTTATGAAGATAGGAAACACTTTCTTCTTCACTGGGTGTGATCTTCTTTCTATGACCGCTTCAGACGAACATATTGGCATGTTTGGTTTGTTGGAAGTCTTTACAAACCATCAAAACCGTTTCACGAGAAATATGAAACCGAATTACGATGCTAGGGTGAATTAACACCCCACCCCTATAGGGAGGCGAAAAATGTTAAATTGTATGTTCCAGTCCTTCTGCCATGGGCGCGCCTGCATGTGATAATCTCTCCACCTGGGAGAAGAAAGGCAAAAGAATATTCATTGATTTCTTTCCAAATAATTCGTCATTTTCTCATAATATACTTCATTGGGACATCATTATAGAAAGACCCCTTCAACTCTAAATAAATGCGTTATAGTGTATGTTGCAATACTTTTGAGCAGGGAGGGTATATACCGCAGTAATTATATTCATATTATTTTCATTAAATCCTTTAACAGTATCACCCATCCCGACTGTGTGTCTTCTCGCCTGACTGGGATATGCCATGAAAATTTTATATTCCATAACCAGGCTTATACTTGTTTTGTCATGCCCCATTGCTTTGACATAATAAAGCTTTTTCGCTTCCAATCTCCGAAACCATTGAATGGATTAGATATACATGTTTCATGCGCCCTGCATGATTTTCTGTGATGCATGGCTATACAGTGCGTATCAAAAAAAAAAACCCGGACAGTTTTGAAAAGTCTGTCAAAATTTTGTTTCAAATTATGATGTCTATGTTTTGATGTTAATAGATGCTGTGAAGTCTTATCTTTCAAATGCCATTAAAAAAAAATAAGTTTCGTTCATGCTTGAGCGAACACGGAACGTTTTTGAATGTTTTGTCGAGGGTTCAAAAAAAAAAGGCTTGCGCCAAAATTGCAGAAAATGAGAAATATGATCATCAGACTTCCTCTTAACCTTTTCATTATTTTCGATTGTAAATGATTTTGAAAGCACGATTCGAAAGGAATGGCAAAGATAATGAAAATGAATTTTGCTGAGGCGTAGCTACGGGGGAAGGGAGCCGGGGGGGGGACACGTGCCCCCAGAAAATTTATGACCGGGAAAAATGTTTGACCTGGGTTTTGGAGGAAAAAAACAATTGGTCACTACCTCCCCCCCCCCCCCCCCCCCTCCGCTGAGCGAGTTTTTGTCTACTGGCGTGGCTGGGAAAAAATGTGGGTCCTGAGATTTGGAGAAAATAAATTTTCGTCACTCCCTAACCCCGACCCCCCCCCCCCCTCCCCGGCGGCTGGGGTGAACGAAAAAAAAACTAACCTAGGATTTGGTGCCCCCTACAAATACATGTATTCCGGCAGCCCGGGAGGTTTATTCAAGTGAACAGCGCCCCAACAACTGACCCCATAGGTTGAAAGGGTTCCACCCCTAGATCACGAAAATGCATTCCTGCCGGGTCACAGCCGGGGCTTTCCCGCCAAAAAGCCGCTAAGTATCACCAAAATTAGCCAATATCCTCATTTTTCATAATTTCTAGTATAATACATGGAAAAAGCATGTGTTCAAAACCAAGACCTATGTTTTGTGGTCATTCGTCACGGTAATACATTTCTTTCCTTTTAATAAAACTTGCTTGAGCCATTTCAGTGGAGGAGGCCGCAAGATTTACCTGCAAATCAGCCAAAATATGCTAAAATCAGTTAAAATACCCATTTTCTCCACGTTTTCTACCAAAATCCGTTGTTAAATCGAACAAGTCTGAAATGTCCCAACAACTGACCCCATAGGTTGAATAAGTTTTACCCCTAGATTACGAAAATGCATTCCTGCCGGGTTGTTTCCATGGTTTTCCCGCCAAAAGCCGCTAACTATATTCACCGATCTCTAAAATAGGCTACCTTTTCCTGCACGCTTTCCACTACAGCAGACCCTGCGTGAAAAATAAGCAAGTCTGAAAATTCCCAACAACTGACCCCATAGGTTGAAAGGGTTCCACCCCTGGATCACGAAAATGCATTCCTGCCGGGTGACAGCCATGGCTTTCCCGCCAAAAAGCCGCTAAGTATGGCCAAAAATTAACCAAATCCCCATTTTTCATCATTTCTATAGTATAATAGGCCTACATGGAAAAAAACATGTGTTCCAGACCATGACCTATGTTTTAAGGTCATTCATCACCGTAATACATTGCTTTCCTTGTAATAAAACTTGCTTGAGCCATTTCATTGGAGGAGGCCGCAAGATTTACCTGCCAATCAGCCAAAATGTGCTAAAATCAGCTAAAATGCCCCTTTCTCCACGTTTCCTACCAAAATCCGTTGTTAAATCGAACAAGTCTGAAAAGTCTCAACAATTGACCCCATAAGTTGAATTAGTTTTACCCCTAGATTACGAAAATGCATTCCTTCCGGGTTGTTTCCATGGTTTTCCGCCAAAAAGCCGCTAGCTATATGCACCGATCTCTAAAATACCCCTTTTTTCCACGTTTCCTACCAAAATCCGTTGTTAAATCGAACAAGTCTGAAAGTCCTAACAACTGACCCCATCGGTTGAAAAGGCCCCACCTTCTGATCACTAAATTGCATTCCTGCCGGGTTACAGTCATGGCTTTCTCGCCAAACAGCCGCTAAGTATGGCCACCATTATCCAAAATCACCCTTATTGTGGTTTTCGGTATATAATATCAAATATCACGGTTTGTATGGTAACCCTTACCCTTTTTTTCATGGGTGTTTATTATTGTGGTGCGATAATTTCATCCCCAAATTGCGCCTTTCCCGCCAAAATCGCTTTAGCGAGTTGTTTAACCGGTGGAGCATGGCTAAAAAACGACCCAAAATACGGGAATTATTCGCCAAATCCTAGATTTTCTGTCGTTTTCAGTGTGAGAAAAATGTCAATCATCATAACTCTGATGTTGTAAGTGCATATTCATGGACATTAATCTGATGCATTGATTTGTCTGTGCAAAGTGAATTCCCGCCAAAGTGATCATAATTTTAATTCATCACTACGGCTACGGTGGAAGCAAATAGGCCTATCCACCCTAAATATTATGAAAACTCACTAGCAGCCTATACATGACTGTATTGGTATTTTTTATTGGTCATAGATTTCGTCAGAATTTTTTTCTTTATTCATGTTTCTTTCTCGTCATTTTTTGTGGACGCGATATCTCAAGAACGAAGACGGCAATAGTCTTGTAACTTGGCATACTTATGTCCCATGTCAAAATCTCGACATGGTTATCTGGTCAATGTGATAGATCATCCATGACATCATATATGACGTCAAAAGCCAAAAGTTAGACTTAGCCTACATTTGCGATATCTCAAGCCGGCGGTCTACTAAAACAACGAAATTTGGCAAAGGTCAAGTTCAGGTCAAGGGTCAACTTTTGGACCATATCTCGTGCGCGTGCGCGTCACGACGGGCGCGTAAAATGCAAAAATGCTCCAAATCACTTCTTGTTGACAGATCTATACGTTTCAGGTCATTTGGAGCATTTTGGCGCGCGCACGTACGCGCACGTTTTTTCGTGCGCACCCCTTTCCTGGCCGAATACAATCGTTTTTTCGATGGTTTTGGATGTCTGACTGAATTCTCCATCAATTAGAACCATTTTCCGTCCACTAGAACCCAAACTATCGCTTACACGCCCGAAAAACGTAAATGCGCGCGCATGCGTGCGTAGTGAATGATGGACATTTTTAAATCACTCATAACTCTCTTGAATTAACGGTGACCCTACATTTTATTGCTTATTCTGATAGACTATGATGGGTAGATAAGGTTTCAGGTATTACTTTTCATGACAAATTGTTCTGACGTCATCTATGACGTAGCAAAGAAAAATCGTATTTTGCGCATATCTCATGACAAGAGTCGAGTAAGATAACCAAACTTTGTACCCAGTAACTTCAGGTCAAATGTCATCTTTGGTGCTAATCATAAGTGCGTGCGCGTCGGGATGTACGCGTACGCGTACGTCGAATATTGAATTAGTGTTTGATGGAGAATTTAAAGTGATGAGGGACATATTTCAGCAAGTAATGATACTTGGTATAAATTGTTTGTCACATTTTGCTTAGATTTAATGATTGGAGCGTTTACGCGGATCACCAATTCGTCTCAGTGACGAATTAAAGTCTAGTTGCACTTGCATTTGCTTGTTCATGAAATGTTTCCCGCCAAAATTGCTTAGCTAACTTTTTAAAACAGGTAGACTGATACGAATCTCACGTGAATTAACGAATTTAACTATGGGGTCAGTCGCTGGGACTTTTCAGGGTCTTTTGTTTATTTTTCACACAGGGTCTGCTGCACGTAGTGGAATGCGTGCAGGAAAAGGTAGCTTATTTTAGAGATCGGTAAATATAGTTAGCGGCTTTTTGGCGGGAAAACCATGGAAACAACCCGGAAGGAATGCATTTTCGTAATCTAGGGGTAAAACTAATTCAACTTATGGGGTCAATTGTTGGGACTTTTCAGACTTGTTCGATTTAACAACGGATTTTGGTAGGAAACGTGGAGAAAAGGGGCATTTTAGCTGATTTTAGCACATTTTGGCTGATTGGCAGGTAAATCTTGCGGCCTCCTCCAATGAAATGGCTCAAGCAAATTTTATTACAAGGAAAGCAATGTATTACGGTGACGAATGACCACAAAACACAGGTCTTGGTCTTGAACACATGCTTTATTCCATGTATTATACTAGAAATCATGAAAACTGGGGATTTTGGCTAATTTTGGCCATACTTGGCGGCTTTTTGGCGGGAAAGCCCCAGCTAAGACCCGGCAGGAATGCATTTTCGTGATCTAGGGGTGGAACCCTTTCAACCTATGGGGTCAGTTGTTGGGGCGCTTTTCACTTGAATAAACCTCCCGGGCTGCCGGCCTAAAAATGTCAAGGGCCCCCAGTACCCCCCAGCTGAAAAAAAAATCCTATATAGCTACGCCACTGGAAATCGGCTGAATAGCAAGAAGTCTGATGATCATATTTCTCATTTTCTGCAATTTTTGGCGCAAGCCTTTTTTTTAACCACCGACAAAAACGTTCCGTGTTCGCTCAAGCATGAACGAAACTTATTTTTCTAATGGCATTTGAAAGATAAGACTTCAGAGCATCTATAACATCAAAATATAGACATCATAATTCGAAATAAAATTTTAATGGACTTTTCAAAACTGTCCCGGTTTTTTTGATACGCACTGTAGTGGGAACTATGAGTATCATTGTTACATAGGTAAATGTAAGGACTCATAGATACAAAAGGAAGTAAATCATCGATTGTGTTTGTATCTAGAATGTGGATGATTTCTTCATTGCTTATTTAAACCCATCCGCCAATTCGGAGAAAACGAATCTCATTCAGCTAACACCATACACACTGTTGCCATGTAACTTGACCCACACATGAAAATAGAAACCATGCGTGCTATTCATGTCGTATAACACCTCACTTTTGTGGTGTGCTACCTGACGAGGTATAGTGAAAATTAAGGGCCTACAAACTCAAAAGTTTCACATTCCCTTAAAACTCTACAGTGTAGTTGTGTGATATTGGCCCATGGGTTGTGGGATTATTGAAAGTAATATGTCACGAACAGAATAAATTTCAAAGTTTGGATTAATTATTTGATCAATGATCTCATTCAAATACGTTTTTAAGCTATGTTATGCAAAACGTTGAAGAAATAAATACGACATTGCACATTTGATAGTTTGTAATAAACATTAACGTTTACTTTGTATCATGTTATAGGATTTTTCTTAAGCTAAGCTGATTTGTTAGTCTTACTGTATGGTGTACTACTACACACTTGAATCAATTGTATTTAAATTTATAATTAGTATAAATATAATAAATAAACAAATATAAATGTACATGTTGTGTAATAATGAACCATACAATAAAATACAAATACAAGTATATACGAAATGTTGAAAATTAAATGGAATTGTAGTGAATAGTTCGGCCATTGCAATCTCTGAATTCTCATATGCGTACTTTTATTCGTCTTTGATTGCATCCGTGATTTGCACACTCCGAAATAATTGTATCGACCAAGCTAAAATGATTAATTACATTAAAAAAATACTTAAATGTTCACTTCTTACAAAGGCCCCTTAAGATCTGTAGTCTCTTATCACTCATGTGATGGACCATACAAGGAGGAGACCATCCCTGGTAGCTTGTGCATGCATATGAGCATGTCAGTGAGGGGGTGACCGACTTGTGAGGTACAGGTAAAGCGTCCTGGTCTAACTTCTCGTGGTGGGGGCTGTTAACCCATTGCATCGCAATGGGGACGAACAGGCCATGGTGGCTGGGTGAAAAAGTCTCATCACCTAGCTCTGGAGCAACCGACAACACGTCCAGCCAGCGCGTCGGTTCTATGGCTACAAACCTTCATGATCATGTACAAACGAAAAGCACAAGGCCGTACAGCCCAAGGCCAGAATGGGGACAGCCTTCAGTCTGGAAGCTGGAAACAGTCTAGTTACGATGCTCTTCATGACGTCTTGAAATCAAAGCCGAAAGGAAGTTCCAAGATTGAAAAGAGTGGAATATCTGGACAAAATTACTTGAACATATGTACATACAATACTAGAACACTAAGATCAGATGAAATACTAGAATCACTGCTTGACGCTGAACATCACACTTAGAGACAGAATAAGGAATACAGAAATTCGACAACAAACAAAAACCAATGATATCATGGAAAAGGTGAAAGAAGCAAAATGGAGATGGGCAGGACACCCAATGAGAAGGACAGATGAGAGGTGGTCGAAAAGGGCTACAGAATGGATTCTAAGAGACAGGAAAAGATCGAGAGGAAGACAGAAACGTCGTTGGCGGGATGACATCACACAATACTTAGGCAGCACCTGGACTAGACTGGCTCAGAACAGAAAGTCATGGAAGGATCATGAAGAGGGCTACATCCAACAGTGGATGAACTCAGCCTGAATTCAATTCAAATTCTTACAAAGGCCTTATGGGGCTGAAAATCCGGTTTCGTGAAAATAAACGCTGATATTCACACAAATTGCGGGGGCGTAATGTGGCTCAGTAAATATAAAGCCGTTAAACTAGTCTCATTGCCAGCCCTGATTTGTAATACCAGCTGATCAAAGTACAGTTGGATGATTGTCAAGTAATCTGTTCTACGGTTGTACCGGTATGTACACTACCAAATTCAAAGTTGCATGTAGTTGGTGAAAGCTACATCCATCTCAAACCTAAACTTGAAACATGATAAACTCGAACAAGGGCCCAATTTCAAATGATTTATCGGTTATGTTTTAAAAAATTACATTTACTTATATCCTTCTTTAAAGCCCAAGTATAGTTTCGGGGGTTTTTTAAGATAGACCTATACGATCTATGCACCGAAAATTGCTAACCCTGAATTTTTTTCCATTTTTTCCAGAAATTACTCAAAATGTGAATTCTACCTCGCATTTTTATCGTTTATTTTGTAGCAGCACCCCAAAGTAAGCACCCCACCCCAGTTCTCAGTTAGCCACCTTTTCATAAAGTTCAACAAGTTGTACTTTCTGAATCTATATACCACAGCTTTTATATTCACTTAAATAGTAAGCAAATAATCAACGTTGGTAAAGGTGATGGGACAAACTATCACTTCCGAGGCGATCTGGATATAGCTATCTTTCCGAAGCGAAGCTGAGGAAAGATAGCGTATACATTCGGATCGCCGAGGAAGTGATAGTTTGTCTCATTGCCTGAAACCAAAAGTTGATTATTTGCTTTATATTCCACATCGGAAACTATTTAACTAAAGAAACAAAAAGGATTAATATTTCTCTAAAAAAAAAGACATAATGGGCCCGAAATTGGAATACGCGCCCGACCAACATCTGGGTGCGCATCGCCAGGGGCGTCGACGTTCGATGCGCGCGCGTGCGCGTTAGCGTACATGCATGTTGCGTATTGCGCGCACGAAATACGCGCGCTGCCGAAATGGTGTTAGTACTTTTTTTGTTTCGCTGATCTCTTCAGTACATAATTATAACGCGTCAATTATCAACATTTTGAGTACGCGCGAAATAAAAGTGCGTTACACTCGGACTATCAATTGACTATCTATCGAGTGTAACGAACTTTTCTTCTCGAGTGATCTGATGGGGAAACTAAACTTTATCACGTGATCAACTCTTGGCCAATCCTATAGCAAGATTCTTAGTATGTGGAATATAATGTCACCTATCCCGACTGTGTGTCTTCTCGCCTGACTGGGATATTTCATGATCCTTTTACATTCCATAATCATTATACTTGTTTCCACGGAATTCAACAAGTTGTACTTTCTGAACCTATATACTACGGCTATTATATTCATGTTATTTTCATTAAATACTTTAACAGTATCACCTATCCCGACTGTGTGTCTTCTTGCCTGAGTGGGATATCCCATGCAATTTTTATATTTCATAGCCAGGCATTATGGTCATACCCCATAGCTTTGACAAAACAGAGTTTCGCCGCGTCAAACAAGTCATTAATGGATTAGATATACATGTTTTATGCACTTCTCTATTCCCTGTAAGAGATGGCTGTTCTATATCATTATCATTTTTTTTTTGCAAACGTGACAAAATGATTCATACATACAATATGATTTTAGAAATGCATTAAAGACACAAGATAACATTGTGAAGCTTGAATTTTAAGAATAGTCAAACGATGATATCTGAGCTGCATAGTAGTAGTGCTTAAAAGGACAAATAAACATTCTAGAATACAAAAGTTTGGAAAGTTATTGCTGCCACTGGCAAAATATGCATGAATAAGCATTACTCTTAGAATCACCACAGCGGTGGAGCATAAAATGGCCTAGATCTATACACAGTAGTCTATGAGAGGAAATGGGCAAGGTGAATCCGTTCTTGAGTCCATATTGTCACTTTTTAAAGCACTCTCATTTTGAAATACAATTTTTTTTTATGTAACTCACAATTTTAAAAGCGATGGTCATTGTTAAATTGTGTATTTAAGTGAACCTGTCAAGTCAACTGTGTCTGTATCAGGGATGACGCTTTACATGGCGTATCTAGACTGATTTAAAGTAAAAAAAAAAATATCTTCTAAACTCAATCTGTGAAGTTTGTCAACTAAGCTGATGTGGGCTTTTAATATTGTATTACGTTTAAGATCCCACATTCGCAATGTGTGTCCTAAGGCCTAAGTTACATTTGGCCTACGATGGCCTTACGGATCCCTCATCCGTTGCCAATACTTTCAATAATTACTTTTCCTCAATAAGAGTTAATCTTGCTGAAAATGACCCCCTTCAGATAAACCATTCTATGAATTTCTTGGTGCGCAGAACCGCCACACTCTGAACTCAAGTTTAAATAACAAAAACAATGCAGGAGATGATAATATTAATAATTTTCATATTGAAAAATATTATAACCTCCATTGTTGAGCCCCTCGTGTATATATTTACCCTTTCTTTAAGCACAGAACATTTTTCGGATTACATGAAGGTTGCCAAGGTTATCCTACTCTTCAAAAAAGGGAAATAAAGAATTTAATAAATTAGACCCATATCTTTGTTGTCATCAATATCCTAAATCCTAGCAAAAATGATTTATTCCATAGCTATACATTTTCTTAATACCCATAAAATACCATCTAATCACCAATTCGGTTTTCGCGAAAAACACAGTACGACCCACGCATAGAAAAGGTGACTTATTCTCTGGATAATTTTCACATACCACAGGCATACTCCAAGGCCTTCGCACCATCAACCGCGATATTTTGCTTTACAAACTCACTTTGGTGTTAGGGGTAAGGCCTTGGAGTGGTTCACGAGCTATCTCTCAGAGAAAAATCAATATGTTTACTTTGTGATTATAAGTCACAGCTATTTAATATTTAACGTGGTGTAACACAGGGTAGCTTGTTAGGACCGCTTTTAATTGTAATTTACATAAACGATTTTTATAGATCTTCTGATGTTTTGTCATTTATTCCATTTGCCGATGATTCCAACTTATTTTACTCCCACCCCAACCCACAAACCCTTGTTAATACAATTGATACAGAATTGCCCAATGTTACCCAGTGGATCAGGGCAAATAAACTTAAGTTCCTATTCAGTATTCAAACATCTTCGGATTCACAGTAACATTGTGACTAAATAGGTTGTCAAGCACTCCCTAGATTGTGAAAGAGGATGTGATGGCGTGATATTCCAGCCACGTACTTTATTTTTGCACGCGGTGAAAGTCTACGGTAGTTTGAACACTGATAAAACGTACTTAGCCACGACATTATAAATAACCGTCATAATTAATTAATTTTCTCCACAACGACCGAATGGTATCAGGATAACAAACCCGATTGATGGGTTTAGTAATATTTAAATAATCATCATTAGGGATTTGTAAAATGCCACCGATGGGAATACGGAAAATCACGATAAATGGCCTTGCCTTACAGTTCAGTAACCTCATTTCCATCTGCTCGTTGGCTACAATAGTCATCAAAAAGTTCCCTTCCTGTACAGTGCGTCCCAGAAAAAAAAACAGAACCCTAAAACAAAGGATTATTGTGCGGAAGCAATGAGGCGTATAATTGCAGAAATAATTTCAAAATAAACTTTGACTTATATTCTTTTAAATGATATATTAAGTAAATTTATTCATGCACGTATCTCTGAGTACCATGACTCTAAAAAATTAAAGTGAAAACCATTCGGCGTTCATCCGAACCGTCGTATCGCTATAAACGAATCCGGCGAGAATGTTCACCGCATGAGGGCAGCAGGCAAGTCGCCATTACTGCCATGGTACCATCAACTGTAGGCCACCGCAGTCAATACGATTTCCACACGACTGAGCGAATTTTTCTGTCTATGCCACTGGCAATTACGTAAAAATAAGTAATATCTTCACAAAACTTTCGGACGGCATTTGAAAGTTTACGATGTTTTGCTAAAATTGATACCATATTTTGTTATTATCCTAATTTCGCCAGTATTTTTGTTTTTGTATTTTCGCGAATCACCGATTCACCGCATCGCGCAAATGGGTTGCATATCAAATACACGTAGTGCGCAGTGTTAGCAACTCGTTTTTGTGCGACCATGGTTTGTGACACTATCACAAAAGTCGTTATGAAAAACGAAAAGAAAAGGCGTGTTTTCGAAAAATATTGCACTGTTGTGTTCTTAAGAGTACGTAACATTGCTTGATAAATATCATTTTTAAATTTTGCATGAAACCTTGCGGCATTTTATTGTTGATTTATAATCTTAGCGTAGACTGTGGTCCCATGTAGACCTAGCGGCTAGCCTACACGTACCGTGCCATGGCACTCTCTCGGTGCGCGTAGGCGTAGCATCAGCTTAGCACTTTCTTCGCGTTTTGGGTACTGAATTTATCGAAACTAGCCTCCCAAAATTAATAAAAACGGTAAATTTACTTACCTTGATCACTGTTTTGTTGTCACTAACGTATGTCATCTACACAAATTGAATGTAAGTTTCTAGAATTATTATTGACATACAAACTTGCCACACAGTGTGCGTATAGGTATTAGCTGATTACCCCGCGGGGCCATGGCAGTAATGGCGCCGCCGATAGAGGGCCAAATACACAAATGGGCCGTCGGATTCGTCTATACGACAGTTTGATTGACCGCGCCTCCGGGAGCGAACGCGTTCAAACCAAACTACCGTATCCATCATGCATAATACACGTAACATACGGCAGTTTGGTTTGAACGCGTTCGCTCCCGGAGGCGCGGTCAATCAAACTGTCGTATAGCGATACGACGGTTCGGATGAACGCCGACGATTTGTTACAATTTATGGCTTTAACACTGTGCACTCCACGAAAAGAAAGAGATTGACAGTCACAGGGATTAAAGTCATGGTACTCAGAGATGCATGAGTTAATAGGTTTGCTTTATGTATCAGTTCGAAGAGCTTAGTTCAAAGTTTATTGTAAACTTATTTTTACAATCATACGCCCCATTGCTTCCGCACAATAAACCTTTGTTTTAGAGTTCTGGTTTTTTTTCTTGGACGCACTGTATTGCGCGACCAGCCATGTCAAATTCTTGATTTCTTTTGTGTCGTGCTTTAAATGGTTGGTGCTACCTGATTGTGTCATTCCAACTATTCCAAACATACATTTTGATTGCTCATGATGCGGTATTTAGTTTTCATAATTTGCGTGTTTGTGAGCGCAAACGTGTTTGGGGCTCCCTGCGTATACATGTGTAAATCTACAACGGTGTTATGGGTGGACCGATAATAGGCAAGTTTAGTGTTTCGGGATTTGCCCTATAAAACCAAATATTTCTGAATTTTGAATTTATACATCATAATTTGTCACTATAAACAATTTCCAGTAGGTATGATGTTGTTGTCTGATGTCTGGGGTGACAATAGAATACTTTGTAAAAGATTGATAACATTATATTTGTCTGACCGACCAATACTATATACTCGGGCTTTCAATGGTCCAAATTTGCTACGATTTTTAGTATTGACCTTTGGTTATTGTTCTGGTTGAATACACAAAGACACAAGGGTTCCATTCCCTTCTAACCCCCCAAAAAACAAAAACAAAAAACCGAGAATGATTTCTTGTACCGTTGTCCCAAATCATCAGTAACAGTTGAGAATGAAAAGGACGTTATCTCTAAATCCTTGAAAAATAAAATGACGCCAAATGCCAGACTCCATGAATGTGTGTGGGGCGGTCGGGAGGTTCGTACGCCTCCCTCCCCGAAAAAAACCCTCAAAATATCCACATTTCTTCCAAGGACATTTTTGTTTAGAGGACGTTTTCACACTGATATAAATGAAAAGGCATTGACCAGATATAATTTCATCACATCTTGCCGTTGTTGCATTGTGAAAAGGTCTCCCAAAGGATGACCACGACCAACTCGCCCCCCCCCCCAAAAAAAAAAATCTTGGATACACCCCTAGAGTCTCTATAGTGTCAATGATCTTCTTCTCGAGGGGTTGGATTAATATGCCCATACTCAACAGAATATATCCAAAATAATGAAACAGTATGGATGGCCGTTTGATTTTTCAATTGCGTGTGCTGTTTTGAGAGCAAGTGATTGCCACGCATTTACGTCCCTCATTTAATGGACTCGTCCATGTTTTTCTCTTTCAGCTTACGGTCAGTATGATTGTGTCAGCCTCCTCACGCCGCTGGAGTACTATGGAAACGAAACCAATTACTGCAGTGTCTTCGGCTGGTGCGGCACTTGCGAAGTACCCACGACATCTGATGGTAAGAATCCGACAGTTTAGTTCATTTCAGCATGTAATAGCCTTCAAATGAGCCGTAGACGTTTCATTGGGTGGTCACATTTCTTGCATCATTCATTTCATTTCTCCAATCTCTGATGCTGTCAATCCATTCACAGCGTCTTCTTTCTTTCCACCCTCTTGCGCACTTAGACTTACTCAGAAGCGTTGGAGGTCCCAAAGCCGACCCGACCAAGAAAAGTAACCCATCTCATTATTGGTTATTATTATATTGTGGAGATTAATTTGTATGTTGTTTTTGTTTTATTCAATACCGATGTATATTCTTAAATGATGATGAAATAAATAAATTGAATTGAATCGAATTGAATTTTACAACGGGTTGGTGTCCAGAAAATACATTATCATTTATTTATCTATTTTTCTCTTTTATTTCTTCATTCTTTCTTTCTTTCATTCCTTTTTTTCTTTCTTCTTTCTTCCCTTTTCTTTCTTTTTTTTTCTTTCTTTTCTTCATATTTAACAGGATGGCTTGATCAGCAATAACTTATTATTCGTTCGTCTCGAAAAAAAATATTACGAACAAAAATTTAATACCATCAAAGGAAATATGCAATTAACGTGGAAAGCGATTAACGAAATAATTGGAAAGACAAAAAACAACTCTTCCACCACAAACTTTATTTTAAACGATCGTGAAATTTCAGACCCCACTGAGGCTGCTAATTCATTCAATTCCTATTTTCTTAACGTCGGCCCCAACTTGGCTTCTAACATCAATAACAACAATCCCCACTTTACACAATTTCTCAATGAACCCTATGAAAAGAGCATTTTCTTCACACCAACAAACACTAACGAAATTATCAATACGGTTAAACAATTAAAGTCAAGCAAATCGTGTGGCATTGATGAAATTAGCACCAATCTTCTCAAAAAAATCATCCATCCTATTGCAGTACCCTTAACTTATATATTTAATTTGTCTCTATCCACTGGAATTTTTCCCCTCTCCTTAAAAATTGCAAAGGTCTTTACTATTTTTAAAAAAGATGATCCCACTCAATTTAGTAATTATCGCCCTATATCATTGTTACCAAGTATATCAAAAATTCTGGAAAAACTAGTTTATAATAGATTGTATGGATTTTTAATCGAAAATGATTTACTAAACCCAAATCAATACGGCTTTCGGAAAAAATACTCTACAGATTTAGCATTAGCGCAGATGTACGACCTCATAACATAGTCTTTGGCCATGAAAACACGTATTGTTGGCGTTTTCATGGACTTGAGCAAGGCCTTTGACACCCTAGACCACAATATCTTACTCAACAAATTACAACACTATGGTGTCAGAGGCCTTGCTCTATCAGGGTTCCAGGATTATTTGTCCAAACGCCAACAATACGTAGTTTACAATTCAACATCATCCAATTACCTTAATACAAAGTGCAGTGTTCCACAGGGATCTATTTTAGGCCCATTGTTATTTCTAATTTATGTTAATGATATTGTTAATTCATCTCCTGAACTTTCTTTTATCTTATTTGCCGACGACACCGATATATTTTACTCAAACAAAAATCTTGATTATTTAATAGATAAACTGAATATTGAACTCCAAAAAATATAATCTTGGTTTAAATGTAATAAGTTATCCCTTAACATAAATAAAACTAATTACATACACTTTAAATCTAATAACACACATACTAATCTTAATAAGCACATAAACATTGATTGCGTCCCACTGGAACAAAAAACATTCACAAAATTTCTAGGTGTTACACTAGATGAAACTTTAAGTTGGAATCAACATTTAAAATCTGTAACCACTTCTGTTGCACGAGGAGTAGGTATTCTTTTTAAGTTGAAAAACATCGTTCCGAACAATGTACTTGTTACAATTTACAACACATTAATTATGTCACATATATCTTACTGCAATATTGTCTGGGCTAATTGCGGATTGACAAAAACAAATCCACTTTTACTCTTGCAGAAAAAGGCTCTCCGCATTTGTACTGGATCAAATTACCGTTCACACGCAGATCCTCTATTCTCTCAATTAAAAACTCTCAAAGTCCACGACACCAATATATTTCAAACTGCCATGTTAATGTTTAAAATTACCAATCAGCTAGCACCTCCGTATTTCTTTGATTTAATGACCCGCAATAGTAATATACACACGTATCCCACTCGTAACTCAGTAAATTACCACCGTAAATAATCCAAAGCTTTTATCAACACATAAATCTAATCCGGCATTACGGGTTCCTGTACATTTGGAATCCACTTTCCAAATGTTATCAAATCATACACAGTCACGAATTCATCTCAAAAAAGCAATGAAAAATACATTCTCGCCCCAGTACCATCCACCTGATCTTGAGTTATTTTTCCTAACATCTATTTCGGAAGTAATAATCATTCAAACCTGTGTTCTCTCGCTCTTCTTTTGCCTTTTTATTTTGTTCATCGGAACTTGCATCTATCGAGTAAATAAACATATTCCAACAAACTTGAAATATTCATCATTATTCTTTTGAAGCACAACGTCTCTCCAATTTCGAAATGTTTTCTCCACCACGCACGTGCACTCGCCGTAGTTTCTACTTACGCGCCTGGTCTCGCACTTTATTTTTCTTCTTGCTTTTGTTTCTACTTTCTTTCATTTTTTTTCTTCATTTTCTCCATGTCTGCACTCTTAGATACCCCATGTAGATGTTATTTGTTTGTTTGTTTGTTGGAGGCTTCTATCTACAATCAAGCTCGCCTTATGATAGCGGCCTCCGGTATTTTCCATCGATTATCTATATAAATATATACCAATATGATATGTATATATATATATATATGTATATATAATTTTACATGTATACTGATGTATATAATGATATTGTAATATGTTTTCATTGTCAAAATTGTGCGGCGGAAAATACACGAAATAAACAAGTTCAATTCAACAATTCCAATGGTCAACTGTTAACGTCAGGTCCTGCCAAACATTTACAATGAATACAAAATATATTCCAAACAAGCTGGAATAGATACAATTGATAGTACGCAGGGGCGGCGGAACCGGGGAGGCAGGGGGGGGGGCACTTGCCCCCCTAAATTTTGGATAGCAAAAAAATGCCCTTTTTTTCAAAACGAAATGTGCCCTTTGTGAAATGACGCATGCCTTTTTTTTTCAAAATGAAATGATCCCTTTGTGAAATGACGCCTTTTTTAGTCTACTCATTTTTGTCGATATTTGTCTTCTTTATATTCATTTTTTTGCCCCTAACGGGGCACGTATAGGCCTACAATAGATATAATTAGGTAACTTATATTCAACAAGCATTTTGTGCCTAAAAAGGGCATTTAGCATCTCCTCTAAATGCCCTCATGTGGTAGCAAAATTATGCTATGCTACTGTTTGCCCCATCCCCCATTTTAATTGAAGGCAAATAATGCCTTTTTTTCTAAGTTGAATGTGCCTTATCTTGGTTTGAACCCATACTGAGTGCAGTGAAACCTTTATATACGCACATTCGTCACTGGAGGAGATTTTCTTTTATTTTTGTTATTGTTTCTTCTATGTATTTTTGCCTCTTACTGTCTGATGGGGCACATAATAGAGAAAGAAAATACTTTGTTCAAAGAAGAGGCACAGTATGTACCTAGAAGGGGCATTTGGCCTCTCATCTTAAAGAGCCGTCTGCGGTTGCAAAAATTGGGCCCTCTCCAATTTTTTTTTTCGTGATTACATGGCCCTATTTTTAATACTCTTCAAGCGATAAAAACGTGTTTTTCGTGAGGTAACTTTCCTACGGTCGCCTTTTCTTCTCTTCAACAAAGAAAATCACCACCTTTTCTTCTTTTCAACAAAGAAAATCACATCGTAAGGAGAAGAATGCCCCTTTTTCTTGAGCAGAACTTCAAGTATTCGTAATGTGCATCATGACTTATAACGAAACTAGTTTATCATCTCTGCCCCCACTAACGTATTTGCTCATTGATTCTTATGGATTCGTTTGATGCTCTTCATCTTTTTAACACACTGCAAAAATTCTGAGTTGTAATTAGCGCCAGAACAGACCACAAAGCGAGTTTTAAAACTTAAATTTTCAAATTTTTCCAAAACCGCTCGCTCGCTACGCTCGCTCGCGAGGTAGATATGTATATTTCATGTTTTAATGAACAGAAGTCCCCTTCAAAAAGGTTTTGCTCAAGTTACATTACCGTGAAGAAACAGCTACTTCAAGCAGAAAAGTTTGATCTAGACAGATGTTCTTTATTTTTTTTTAAATACTACAAAAAAATCAGTGCTGTTATTAGCTCCAGAATAGACCACAAACCGAGTTTTACATCTGAAAATTTCTAATTTTTCCAAAACCGCTCGTTCGCTACGCTCGCTCGCGAGGTAGATACATGTATATTTCATGTTTAAATGATCAGAAATCCCCTTCAAAAGGGTTTTGCTCAAGCTACATTACCGTGAAGAAACAGCTACTTCAAGCAGAAAAGTTTGATCTAGAGAGATATTCTTTATTTTTTTAAATACTACAAAAAATCAGTGATATTATTAGCGCCAGAATAAACCACAAAGCGAGTTTTACATCTGAAAATTTCAAATTTTTCTAAAACCGCTCGCTCGCTACGCTCGCCCGCGAGGTAGATACATGTATATTTCACCGTTTAAATGATCAGAAATCCCCTTCAAAAGGGTTTTGCTCAAGTTACATTACCGTGAAGAAACAGCTACTTCAAGCAGAAAAGTTTGATCTAGACAGATGTTCTTTATTTTTTTAAATACTATAAAAAATCAGTGATATTATTAGCGCCAGAATAAACCACAAAGCGAGTTTTACATCTGAAAATTTCAAATTTTTCTAAAACCGCTCGCTCGCTACGCTCGCCCGCGAGGTAGATACATGTATATTTCATGTTAAAATGATCAGAAATCCCCTTCAAAAAGGGTTGATTCTGACTCAAAGATATACAAACTTACTATCAAGAAACAGCTATACTTCAAGCAAAAACGTTATTCGATTCCTAGACCAAAGTCTTGTTTATCTTTATTTGGAATACTGTATCATAAAAAGTGCAGTGCTTATAGTATATCGATGTCGCCAGTTATCGACCGACATTGCAGAGCTTTTACTTAACTTATTATTCACTCCTAATTTGTCTCAAGCACGCTTCGCTCGCCGTGATTTATTTAGGGTCGATATTATAAGTTTTCCAAGTGTTCATATACGTTCTTATCTTCAGTGTTAAAATCACATTTTAAAATTAAGCATCGGTTCGAGTTGTAGTATTGCGCGGCTATAAAATCACCAGCTATTCGTTCACATGCCGTTTGATAACTTTTTACATTTTTTAAAGTAATTTTTATTTTTATATTGTTAATTTTTTTGTTAGTGTTTTTTTTTGTTGTTTGTGTTTTATGTTTTAAATTTCTACCTCAATCTGATAGACGGAAAAGATCTGCTTGCGCCCAAGCCACCTTTGGCAATATAAATGCCCTTTTGCATGTGCACCCCCCCCCCCCAAACGAAAATACCGTTCGCACCGCCCTGAGTTAGCAGAATCCGCGCACTCGAAGGTCGCGTGACCGATTACGTTGGCATTATGCTTTAAACAAACCTTAACAACAATATAGCAGCCAGTTTGACAAAAACAAATTTTGCGGTCCCGTTCTTCGTGTAAACACGAAGATATTGTAGTCTCAAGTGGCTGAATAAAACCTGCTGTTTTAAAATCGTTAACACCAACCCAAATATACTACTACTTTTTGTTTGATCATCTTCTTGGGGTCAAAAGCCCTTAAAGTCTCACCACGCAGTACGCCGAAAATCTGTACTGTCTTCTTATTATTTTATTTCTCCTAATTTTCACACTTTTACTATTAAGATTTACTACGAATTGCGTGAGTGAAGCTATAGCTTCGAATGGCTTCTTTTCCAGATTTTTTTAATTATATTTATTATTTATTTATTATTATTTATTTATTTATTAATATATATAATATATAGTATATTTAATTATTTATTATTTATTTATTATTTATTATTTATTATTTATTTATATATATATATTTATTATTATATTTATTTAATTTATTTATTTATTTATTTATTTATTTATTTATTTAATTTATTATTTTATTTATCGTAATTGGTCTATAGAATACCCTGATCTAGCAGCACTCCGGCGAAACTCCTTGAAACAGTAGGCAAGAGCGATGAGACTCCATTAACTTCAATGAAAGGAGAGCAGAAAGGAAATGAAATAATAGCTAGGTTTGCTTCTGAAAGAAACGAAAACACCAGTTACAATCTCCTGAAAATCCAGCGAAACTGAACTCTATACCTGCGCTGGAATAAAGCAAATCAGAGAACCAAAACCAGATAAAACCTGTGCACAAGGGAACGTGAAGCTCAGAAACAGGTCGTAAGAGACGAAAGGTTGTTTAGAGAACACGGCATAGCTTGAGACAGAAGTAAGTGCAAATACAAAGAAATTCTAACATTACAATATAAGCCACAAACCATTAAAGAGATATCAAGTTGAGACAGCGAGCAGAAGATCAACCTAACCTGAGAAGATTAGGAGAGAGATTCGGTAATCCAAGCGCGCACATCGTCTGTATGCAAAGAACGAAGCCTTGCAGATGTAAAAAGAATAGAGAGAGTAATCATGAAGGAAGGTTGAAAACAATAAAAGCTGCAAGAACTGAATGACAAGTTGTGTTGCAGATCTTAAGTCTATAAGAGAGGAATCAAGCACACGATGCACAAGCAGTTGACAGAAAAAGATCCGAGCTTCAGAAACTGTCCTCAGGATATCTGAAAAAGAGAAGATCTGAAGGAGACTCACAAGCACAGTTGTTGATCCAGGTAAGTTAATAGCCAAGATTGCTGAGTGTGAAAAAGAGATGGAGGACGCGTAAAGGGAAGGAGAAGGAGATGTCAGATGGAAGGGAGAGTGGAAGAGGTGAAAGTCAAGCGCAGAGAAATGGAGGACTTCGCAGAGAGATAAACAGAAAGTTGACTTGAGGCAAAAGTTACCGGGACAAAATAGCATCAGAAGAAGATGAAGAATTCCAACACTATTGAGGCCAAACGATCAGCACCAGAGGAAAGTAGATCTTCTCCAAACTGACTTGAAGCAAACTCAGAGAAGGAGCATT